>BPLR01006224.1:0-53981 GCA_021605095.1 Caerostris extrusa
ATATCATAGTCGATAGAATCATAGATATCATAGTCGATAGAATCATAGATATCATAGTCGATAGAATCATAGATATCATAGTCGATAGAATCATAGATATCATAGTCGATAGAATCATAGATAGAATCATAGATATCATAGTCGATAGAATCATAGATATCATAGTCGATAGAATCATAGATATCATAGTCGATAGAATCATAGATATCATAGTCGATAGAATCATAGATATCATAGTCGATAGAATCATAGATATCATATTCAATAGAATCATAGATATCATATTCAATAGAATCATAGATATCATAGTCAATAGAATCATAGATATCATAGTCAATAGAATCATAGATATCATAGTCAATAGAATCATAGATATCATAGTCAATAGAATCATAGATATCATAGTCCATAGAATCATAGATATCATAGTCCATAGAATCATAGATATCATAGTCGATAGAATCATAGATATCATAGTCAATAGAATCATAGATATCATAGTCGATAGAATCATAGATATCATAGTCGATAGAATCATAGATATCATAGTCGATAGAAATCATAGATATCATAGTCGATAGAATCATAGATATCATAGTCGATAGAATCATAGATATCATAGTCCATAGAATCATAGAATCATAGTCCATAGAATCATAGATATCGATAGAATCATAGATATCATAGTCGATAGAATCATAGTCGATATCATAGTCGATAGAATCATAGATATCATAGTCGATAGAATCATAGATATCATAGTCGATAGAATCATAGATATCATAGTCGATAGAATCATAGATATCATAGTCGATAGAATCATAGATATCATAGTCGATAGAATCATAGATATCATAGTCGATAGAATCATAGATATCATAGTCGATAGAATCATAGATATCATAGTCAATAGAATCATAGATATCATATTCAATAGAATCATAGATATCATAATCAATAGAATCATAGATATCATAGTCAATAGAATCATAGATATCATAGTCAATAGAATCATAGATATCATAGTCAATAGAATCATAGATATCATAGTCAATAGAATCATAGATATCATAGTCAATAGAATCATAGATATCATAGATAGAATCATAGATAGAATCATAGATATCATAGTCGATAGAATCATAGATCAATCGATAGAATCATAGATATCATATCATAGAAATGAATGAATAGTCGATAGATATCATAGTCGATAGAATCATATCATAGTCGATAGAACTATAATAGAATAGATTAATATATGTAGTAATATCGATATGAAGAATCATAGATATCATATCAAAAAATGTTTTAATAATAAATTGTCATAGTCATAGAATCAAATTAATATAGAATCAAATAATAGCATCTTCAAAGAAAACTTCAAAGAGTTTCTTTTTCTAATGAATCAAAAAAAACATTTCAAGATTAATTTTATCAATTAACTTTTAAATAAATGTGGATACTTATAAGAATGAGATATGAATAAATAAATTGTTACATAATTTTATTTAATATTTGATTAAAGTCAAGTTTCAAAAATCGTTCATCTATACTTAAAGTGAGATATGAATAAATAAATATAAAAAAAAAACAAGTTTTGTTCATCTATCCTAATCTGAAAAAAAAAAAAAAAAAACTTTGCTTCCATATCAGTTAAGCTACTTTAATCATATTGTTAACATTTCTTTTCACTAAATGGAAATCGAAATAAATACAATGCAACTGAAAGAAGATCATTTAAAGAACATTTTTTTTCTTCCTTTTGAATGATTAAAGAGCAGTGTATATGAATTTGCCTTTTTTTTTCCTACCTCTTACAAGAAATGCTCTCCTGCAAGAAGCACTGAAACAACTGAATTAATGGCGTTTGACAAAAGAATCAGCGAATAGCATTAAATTACTTGGATAATTCAGAATTCTTTTGTTAATCTTTAGCTTAAATGTTTATTAATTAGATTCGAATAGATTTTTCTAATTTAGCCCATGAATTTATATTCTCTTGGGGTGGAAATGCAAGTACAAAAAAAAAAATGGTCGAGTAAAAAAAACAGCGTTTCAAACAAGTATTTTTTTTTTTTATTCCATCCAATTTTGGAATGGAGCAAAACTTAAAAAATTACTGCAATGAAAAGGTAAGGCAATGTCAAAACAGTTCCGTAATAGCTAAAACGTAAAAGTTTTTAATTAAATTTTGTCCTGCTTTGTTCCCGAGAGAGAAAACGGATATTTACCTATCGATTACGCATTACTATCGTATCGTTATCGCTTCTAAACTAGACTTTAGACATCCATTGGGAGTTAATGCTTTTTCTTCCGACTGTTTTTTTTCCTCATTCCCACTGCATCAAAGCAGTCTTTGACACATTTTTTTTTTTATCCTCTAAATGATTGAAAAAAATATAATTGTTTTACCTCTAATTAAAGGGAAAGTTCCTTGTTTTGTCCCCGAAACAGAATGTGAAAAAATCATTATGCGTCTTTCTGTGTGAGTAATTTATACTGAAAATGCTAATGAAGGTTTTTTCTTTGTATTCTTTGTTCTGTCCCGTTTTAGTTAAATTTTTTTTTATGAACTTCCTTTAAGCAATATATGATATACTACTGTGTCCAAAAGGTAAGACCAATTTTCAATTTAAATTTCCCGGGGTTTATGGAATTTCGGTTTTTTTCCTTTTTTAGGTTACTGGCACTGTTCTTGACATCTGTGTGAAATTTGACGTCAAAATATTCATTAGTGTTTGAATTACGCTAGAGTTTGTAAAACGCTAAAACTGATTCCGGCGATTTTTGAAATGACTGAATTAATTGAGTAAAGGATTTGCATTAAATTTTGTTTGCGGAAACGTATATAATGTTGCAGAAGGCCTTCGGTGAGAAGTCCTATATCTGAAAGAAATGTTTAGAAGGGGTATAAACAGTTCAAAAATGGCAGAGAGCGCGTTGAAGACGAAGAACCCTCTGGTAGTCCATCAACCTCAACCGACGAAGCTCACGTCCAAAAATTAAAGATTTGGTGATTGAAAACCGTCGATTTCCAAATAGAGAATTGTAAAGAAAAACTAATTTATCTATTTCTCCTTGTTTATTTTATGAAAGATAAGAAATATTTGGTAGAGGCATTTAGTTAACAAATTTGGCTTTCAAATGTATTGCAACATTCTGATGGCAATTCTGCTTCAGGCTTCTAAATTCCTGCTAGCAATTTCAGCATTGCGAATTTAATAAGCTTTATTATTATTTATAAAAGAAAAATAAATGTTATAACGTTTCTAAAATATTATAGTTATTGATAAAGATTTTGAGATTTATTTTAAAAAATTATAAAATTTCAAATTTAAGAATCCTTAACGGTTTGCGTTAATTATCGGAATACCAACTTTTATATTACATCCATTATGTTTTAATATTCTTAAATGTACGCCAAAAATGTATATATTGCCACCATTTCACTAAAATTAAAATTCCGCATTAAAAATTGTCGGACAGAATATAACTTTCATGATAAATAAGTATATACTTGTTTTATGATCAAAGTCGATCCCGCTAAGATGAAAGGCACAAATAACTTTCAAGGTTCAGAAATTATATTTGTATCTAATTTGATCTTTAAAAATATTGCTTTTTTACCTTCTCCTAGTCTGCACAAATTGCCTTGTGGCCAGTGCATTAAGGCCCAAGGGTTCTAGAGACTGTTCTTTCTTTTTTTTTCCATATACTCAAAATCTTGAAAACTATTAAAAATATTTCTTTGGGAGCACACAGCAGACAAACTTTTATTCAAGATTAATGTTTTATATGTAGCAATTATTTATGAAAAGTATTATGTAACCATGATATAATCGAACCACATTTACTTGGATTTTAGATTTGACTGAGGATGGCGTGTTATAAAACGGTAACAATATTTAATTTTTTTCGAAAAATCTCGGGTTTTCGATAATAACGAGGAACTTCAATCTTATTTTTATGTTGTTCTCCTTTTTTTTTTTTTTGTTTATAATGTTATTCAAAGTTTTTCTTTACAATCTAGTCAATCAAGGGCACCCCAATCCATCTAATTGTTATTTTTATTACGCTTATTTCTTTTCATTTAGTTGACAGAAATACTGTGCCCTATTTCGTTTCATCTAAAATAAAATAATTTTCAAAATTCAACAAGATTGTTATACATGATACACGAATGGATTTACGAATGACACGATGGATTTACGAATTTTGGACTTTTTTTTTCTTGTTTGATTATAATTTATCGCTTACCATAAAAGCGTCCGTTTTATTTGCAAAACATTTGGATAAATTTAGATAAAGCAGATTACTCGAACATAAATTTCAAAACACTAACTCGAACTACATTTACTAAAAAAATTAGAATTCAGGGACGAACGCGATAAATTGGAATTCAAAAAGTTTTTATATAAATATAGCAAAATAATAGCAGATTCTTCCTTATCTAAGAATATAAGGTGGAATGTTTGAATAAAATATTTAACGTTATTTTTAGAAAATCACTTGTAGTTGATTAGTTTAATCAACTACTCGTGTTAAATTTAATTATATCACGGTTTACATCTAAATTTAGATTCTAACTTTGAATAACAAACGCAGCTTTATTGCCAAAGGATTCAATTGGTATATTCGACTTTAATCAAATTAACCATGACTAGGGTCTTATTTTATTTCATGTAGACATGAAAAATACATTCTTTACGTTTTTTATTTTTTTAAGAAAACAGAATATACTTCTTGTATTTATGATTTTATTCATTTCCTAAACGTTTAAAAAAAATATTTTACTTAATGAAGAATTTATAAGGAATACGCTTATAAAACGTAATATTACTTCAATTTTCTTCATTGAATAAATATGTGGGTTGCTAAATTTGTATGTGAATTTATAACTTTGAATAATTTTAGACTTTATCTAACTTTTGAATTCAGATAACCTCTTAAAAAATCAAATATTAACAAAAGACTATTCGCAAATCATTTGCATTTCTGCATATAATTTATTGCATTTAAACGTATTATTTTCATTTATATTTCATAAATTCACAATTATTTCAAATTCTGCAATAAACGTTTACAAAATAGAATTTTTTATAACAAAAGTCGTCATTGTTTTACTTTAGTTCGTCACTAGGATTTTTATATTAAAATAACCAGCGAATTATTTATGCACATCGTTTATGCCTATATTTCGCGAGAAAGATTATAGCAAATTGATCTTACTGGGTATATTTAAAACATCCAACTTAAAAGGAGTAAAGTATGTATTTATAAAAGCATTGAAAAATGTTTGCTTGCATTTTTTTTAAATCTAAATTTACATACATCAAATTAAAAGCAGTAACAAAATATTAAATCGTAACAAATTAGTTTTATGTCATATTTATCGCATATTTTAAAGCTATTTTTTTTTTTTTTAAATATTGTTATGAAGAAAAGATAAATTTTAATATCTACAATTTTGTATACAACGGTTTAGAATTTACCACTAAATCAAACTACTGTAAACTAAAACAAATTAATACTAGCCAATAATATTATTAAAAATACATTTTGAATCACAATACATTCCCACATTGCATATATTAATTTTTACATATATATATATGTTTTTAATTTTTAAAGTAAACCTGAATAAATACAAGTAGATATCTCAGAGTAAGAATATATTTGGATGCAGGGAATAGCAACTGACCTTACTGTTCTTTCTTTTAACTTCTTTAGTGCGATGCCACTAAGTATAAAAATAGGTAAAATATTAAATACAAAAAATATTAAGGTATTTTCATCTAAAACGTACATAAATTTACATTCACAAACATTGTATCGACTGATTTCAATTGCTCTGATTTCATTCGTTCACCTTCTTGTTGCCATCAACCAATATACAAAGATCAGTTTTCTGTGCCAGGTCAGTTTGAATAACATTTTAAGAGATTAATGAACTACTGCTTTATCATACACCACAGCAATGCACAAAGAAGTTTTTGAAATTTCATAATTTAGCTCTTTGTAATATCTTTAGATATCATACAATTATACTTAAAACAATAAAAATAAATATTAAAACCGAATTTGTTTGTTGATTTAAAACACCTTAATCTGAAGTCATTTGTCAAAAAAAAAAAAACATATGTAGCTGTATTAACATTATCCAGAACAAAGCACCATACTGGATCGCCACAATTAAATACGGATTCTCCTGATGATGATGATTTTGAAGATTATAGGAGCTCCCTAGCCCCGTCAGGGCTTCATCTGTATTGGTGACAAATATAAAAGAATGAAAACATTGGCAATACCCAGAGGTTAAAGGAAATCGTGATAATTGAAAAAGTCCAAACATTCAAAATTGAATTTGGGTAGGTTAAAATAGAATATTCCTAGGTCTCATATTGTTCAATCTCTTGAATGGTCAGACGGTGGTGGTTGTCAATATTATTGAAGAATATTTCTGAACGTTTCTTCCAGTACTTTTTGAGAGGTAGCAGGGAGATGGATCTTTGAATATCAGCGTTTCTCATGAACCAGTTGGCATTCGTTATTTGTCTAATGGTCATATTTTGTAGACCTTCCAAGATTTTAGTATTATAATTAAAGGGATGTAAACATACCGGGCAAGCATAGGACGAAACATAGAGGTGAACAGAAGTTTATTATGTCTACTCATGCTCGAGTTTCTTGCTATAAAGGGATAGAGTCTTCTAATGTTTCTTCTGTAATTTTGAGGATTCTTCTGAAGCTTATTTGTTGATATTTATATGATCCACCTCAAGCCAAATGGGTAATTTTATTGTTGAATTTAATGAATTCGGGAAACTAATCCACTGGCCTCCAAAACAAATATTACCATATCTTTACATATATAAAAAATATTATCGTATTTTTATAGGAATCAAACAACACATAAAACAATTAAGACTATTCTGAGTAAAACGATTAACAACGTGTATTTGTATGATGTCTTTACACACTTACAATGCTTCCGTGCCATCACGCTAGAGCTTAACGGATGCCACAGTGGTAGGGTGAAATCTATCGCTGGGATCACAAGCAGCCGGTGTTGCGGTCACACCTGCAGCAATTAATAAACATCAGGAGCAAAACCCATTAACGGAGAACCTGCTATAAAGCACCATTCTGAGTTATCACAATTAAATACGATCGCATCTGAAGCTTATATGTTGTTATTTAATCCACTTCAAGTCCAATGGATAATTCTACACTCATGACCATAAATTAAGGATAATGAAGTTCAGGCAAAGAAAGAGACAGAAGCAAAAAAAAAAAAATTTTGACTTATTTATAAAGTCTATTTATTAAACAAAAGGTAGAGAGAAAAAAAAAAGATTCTATATGTTTGACATAGTTAATAAAAATTGCGATTTTTACTTCCTGGAGCAAATTTCAAAAAGAACCTATTTACAAAAAACAATATAGTATGGTTAGTATGATGGGTAATATGGAGTATATCTCCCGGACGATGCAATACAGGCCTTACAACGCCTAGGCATGCTGAGTATCAAATTATCCATCTGATCTTGGGGAATATTACACCACTGATCAAGCAATACCCTCCGAAGTTCCGGTTGACAGGTGGGAGAGGGTTGACGGGTCTGCAATTCGTCGGCCAAGCATATCCCACACATGCTCTATTGGGTTCAAGTCCGGTGAGTATGCTGGCCAATCCATACGGGTGATATCCTCCAATTGAAGGCATTTGTCTACAATGTTTGCACGGTGAGGACGGGCGTTGTCATCCATAAACAGAAATTCAGCACCCATGGCGCCCCGAAACAAACGTACATGTTGTTCCAGAATGACATCCCGATAGATGTGGCCTGTCATCGTTACACTCTGAACATGCAGGTCAGTTCTGGAACCAAGAATAATTCCTCCCCAAACGAGCCATCCTGCATCACCGTAACAGTGTCTTTCAATGGTGTTCTCTTGGTGGTAATGGGTACCTGACGCTCTCCATATGAAAGTCCGGCGAGAATCAGACTGCAAACTAAACCTGGACTCGTCAGAAAACATCACACCAGACCACTGTTGCGGTGTCCACAATGCATGCTCTCTACTCCAGGTTAATCGCAGGCGACAGTGAGTTGCGGTAAGTGGAACACATCTGACAGGCCTACGAGCATATAGACCAATGTGCCCTAAGCGTCTGTACACGGTCTGCCTTGAAACTGTCGTACCGGTAGCTGAAGAGAGGTGACGAGACAGGTCTGATGTTGTGCTCCGTCTGTTTTTTTTTTTGACAGTAACTGCTAAATACCGGTCCTCGTTCGGCGTTGTAACTCGGGGACGACCTGTGCTGTAACATCTACTACATTACCATCATCTTGGAATCGTTGCCAAAGACTGGAGATGACACTCTGGGCGATTCCAAGTTCCTCGGATACTTCCAGCTGGGTACGTTCACATTCCAGTCGTCCAATAATTCTACCACGTAAAAATTCATCCAAATGCTTCCTTTGTGCCATAACTATGCGGTTATTGCACTGAAAGGCTTTTAAAGCGCTTGTGAACAATTTTACTTCTTTGCCACCATTCCTTATATACCCCTCTCTTACACTCTCGTCATTGTGATGTGCTATCAACGCCATCTGGTAGTTTCCTGTAATTTGCATATTCTTCTTCAAGATGTGTGTGATAATTCTTCAGGTGAAACTTTTATTTTAGAGTTCAATTTCTGTGTGATTCTGAATTATCCTTAATTTATGGACATGAGTGTATTATTGAACTGATTGAGTTTGGGAAACTAATCCACTGGCTACCAGGTTGCACCGAAAGCAAAATCAGTTTTACCATATCTTTAAATACATAAAAATACGTAATAGCATTATCCAGAATACCCCACGGAGAACCAGCTATAAAGCACCGTACTGGGTCGCCACAATTAAATACGATCGTTTCCGAAGCTTATATGCTGATATTTATATCATCATCCGCTTCAAATCAAATGGGTAATTCTATTGCTGAGCTGATTGAGTTTCGGAAACTAATCCACTGGCTACCAGATAGCACAAAACTCAAAATAAGTATTACCATATCTTTACATATATAAAAGTATTATCATATGCTTATAGAGAAGAATTAACGCATAAAACAATTAAGACTAATCTGAATGAAATGATTGACAACGTGCATGGGTATGAGACTCCCAATGCTTATCATGCTAGAGCCTAACGGATACCACGGTGGCAGGGTGGAAAGGGTGAAATCTATCGCTCGGATCACAAGCAGCCGGTGTTGCGGTCACACCTGCTGCAATTAATAAACATCAGGAGCAAAACCCATTAAACTGCGATAAATGACGGTCGCCTCAATTCGAGTGTAAAGTTGCAAAGTTCCCTGGAGCGAAAACTGTCTACGGGCCCGAAGGATGATCCCGCGGACGCTACAGGGCGCGATTTTCCAAAGCACTTCGGATCAGGTCACCCTAGAACGAGATGTAACTTGTAGTAAGATTAATGGCGGAACTAATTAATCGTATTAATTAATCACAATGAGAAATTCAAGTTTTAGCGTTGTGGCCAAGCTTAATGGTTTCTTAGCTCGAGCAATTAAGGGGAAGTCAAGGCTTGAAAGGAATTTTTCTGGATATGAGTATTTGACGATGATTTAGTAATATTTGTGAGGTATGCGGAGTTTTTATTTAATGCAAAAATGATTAATAAGAAGAAGGAATGATATATTGTTTATTTGCATTTGCATGTTATAATATATGTGAATAATTCGGTTCTAAAAATACTAAAAATTGTTATTGAAAATTTTATTAGCAAACGCTATAAATTCTGAATATATATGTATTCAAATTAACATATTTGATGTCACCAAAGATAAATGTAATTCCCGAAAGGATCCAGTGACTTTAAAAATATTTATTCATTAATTTTTCAAGATGCATTAACTTAATTTCAATTATAATTCTGTAATTCAAACAAAATGCATTTAATTTCGAAACGGAATTTATTAAAATATTTTTTAAAATGCATTTATTTAATGATAGAAGTTTTTTAATGAAATTAAAGGAGCATTATTGAATTCTATTTTAATTGAATATTTTCCATTCACATTTTAATTTGGATGGATTTCTAAGGCCACTACTAAAAGATTCTAATCTACTAATTTGTAATCGATTAGAAAAGAATGAAATGTCTCTAATATATAAGTGTTATCATTATTAACGGAGCAGGTTTTGTTTAATATTTCATCAAAGTTTGAAAATTTGTCAAAAGCATATTATATAATTTTAAAATGAAATTGATATCAGGAACTCCATCTGTCCTGAATATGTGTTATAGGTCTGTGTATGCCTGTAATACATAATGGCACATTTAAACAACATTAATATGTATTTAATTAAGAAGGAAAGTACCAAGCTGATAAAAAGCCAATTAACTAAATAAAAACACGTATTAATTAATATTTTTTTTATTTTTATTTTTATAAAATTGGAACGTTTACCAGTGTTTCCTTTCTTTTTTTAAACAAATCATCTACAAGAGGAATGTAAAATTAAATGTGTGTGAATGATTATATGCATATTCAAAAAAGCAATAAATATCCATAAATCACTTCAGATATGAAAATATTATTTCTAGTCAAAATTTTTGAAATACCATATTGATGTCTAGAAGAAGTTCAAAACATTATTGTAGTAAATAAATATGTCATTTCTCAAATTTTTATGAATTTTTGATATGAAAACAACTACCATTTAAAAAATATATGACATTTATGTACTAATTTGGCAGTAAATAAATTATATCTGATAAAACTTGGTTGTTTATATATAGATTTAGTTATTTATTATTATTGGCCTCATTTACCAACTTTTACTTAATTAAAAACGCATTTTTAACTTAAACTGTTATTTTTTCACTTTTTGAGATATTCTTTCTAAATCTATTTGGTACATGTTGTTATACGATCTTCTGAAATCGCATTTTCATATTTGCAAGAATTTATCCTTAAAATATTTTTAGGTTTATGCAGAATCCAATCAAACTGTGAATAAATATTTCATAACATTACTCAAAATCGCGAGTACTTTTAGTATAGAACATTGAAATATTTGTAATCAAATTTTTGTTTTTACCTTATCCATAATAAGATTCTGTCTGTAGTTATTTCCGCCTTTTCATCATTCTTCTTGACATTTCATTCAGTTTATTTCATACTAGCAGAGATCTAGGTTATCGAAAATAAAACATTTTAATTTTTTAAACACTCAAAAATATTTAAAACTTTTAAATATTAACACATTTTAAATAAAAATATGATGATAAACATTATAAAATAATGAACTGCTATCAAATATGTATAAAGTGTTCAGCAGACATATATGAAAACGCACAGTTAAATACAATTAGAACGTATATTAACCCTAACATTTAAATGTAACACATTTTAAATTAAAATATATTGATTAACATTATAAAATAATGAAGTGTTACCAAATATGTATACGGAGTTCAGCAGGCAAATATGAAAACGCACAGTTAAATGCAATTATAACACATATTAAATATAACATTAAAAAATATTTAAATCTTTTAAATAAATATATATATTGATAAACATTATAAAATAATGAACTGCTACCAAATATGTGTAAGGAGTTCAGCATCCAAATATGAAAAGCGCACAATTAAATACAATTAGAACAAATATTAAACATAATATTAAAATATTAACACATTTTAATAAAATTATATTGATAAACATTATAAAAAATGAACTACTACCAAATGTGTATACGGAGTTCAGCAGACAAATATGAAAACCGTGCAATTAATACAATTATGACATATATTAAACATAACATTAAAAGAATGCGGTTATAACGCTACTATACTGGTTTGCCATTCTACGGTCATCTTCTGCACACGAGGATTAAATAAACCAGGACTTACAGCTTAAAGCGGATTCCAAACCACTAACAAACATCCATGCCACCACCAGGATTCGAAACTGGAACCTGTGGTACCAAAGGCCAGAGAGCTAGCCAATTGGCCATCAGGTCACTAACGCTACTAGAAGCGAAATTTCAAAACAGCAAGTTGTAAAAATATTTTTGCCCCATTCCATTATGCGGCTGAAGACCCGTTAATTACAATGGCTGTTAATCTTCCCAAGTCCAAGGGTCAAAAGATACCAAACTTTGCTGGAATATCTGTTTATTGCAATCAACGGATATAAACCGTTTTAACAATGCATTGTACATAACGGGATCATTCATTTTTCCTCCATAAAATAGGCATACTAATTTTAAATAATAAATGTAGAATGAATTCAAGAAAACACATAGTCATAGTCTTTATTTATTAGTTAAAAGAACAGGAATGGACATTTGAAAAATCCTTTATGTGGTGCGATATTTTTGAACTACAAATTTGCTTTGGTTTTTAAAATACAAATTCAAATTAATTTATTGGCAGAATTTCACATAATTTACTTAGGTAATTAACATTTATTTAAGTACTGCGACACTCAACCGTTTTTTTTTTTTTTTTTTTAATTTTATTTTTCCCTCAAATTATTCAATGGAAATACTAAAATATATTTAATAATTATATGATTCAAATAATTAATGCAAAAAGAATTTGAACAATTGCATCCTGATATATTCGATTGAAATATTCCCTGAATTCCACATAGTCATTTTATGCGATGCGATGTAGTTAGGGAACACTCGTCAAATACTTCTGTACATTAATTACGTTAAATAATCCCCTTTCCAATCAATGCATCCATTACATTTTAGAAGCAAAATATTGTAGCGTAGGTATTTTGGTTAAGTTCTCCCATTTATATATTAACTATTTTGAGAGCAAATGCCACTGCTCAAAACACTTTTTGTTTATTTTATAGAACTCAGCATATGTAGTTTTGATAGATTTTTTTTTGTTAACACCATTGCCATAAATTTTTTGCAAGCAAGCAAGATCTGACGGACATTCATATATATATGTAAATATGAGACGTATTAAATCCACTACTACTACATCACATCACTGTGCCTAGAACTGAGTTGCCCTTTACAGTTCGGGAATAATGTGGGTGAGAAGTCTGATTGGGCTCTGTGACGTTCTGCGGTCATATGAGACCGGGACCTAAAGCTTAAAGTTTATTCCGAACCCCTACAAACATCCATGGCACTGCCGGGATTCGAACTCGAGTGCCAGAGCTCTAGCCACTTAGCCATCAGGCATCACATGAGACGAATTAAATCCACACAGAACATGGCTATTTGTTTATTTTCCATGTCTCTTAAAAAATGTTATCGTGGATTGTTCTCATTCTGATGGGTGTCATGATGGCCAATTGCATAGCGCTCTGGCCTTTGGTACCACAGGCTTCAGGCACAAATTCTGGCGATGGCATGGATGTTTGCTTGTAGTTTGGAATATACGTTAATTTGAAGGTCTCGGTCTAATTAGCCTAAATTTTTGGTTTAATGACCGTAGAGCGACAAACGAAACCAAATCTTAAGGATGGCGAAGTATTTTGACATCCAAAAGCTGTGTCTGGGGATAATGGATAGCATGCCTAAAAACAGAAAAGTTTTTGAAATGGAATATATATCCTGGCTGTGGTGTGGAAGTTTTTAGTGGTTCGGAATCCACTTTAAACTGTAGGTCCCTTTCTGTTTAGCTCTCATGTGCACAAGATGACCATAGAGCAGCAAACCAAACCAAACAGCTTCTTATATTCACAATGTATTAATTGACTCTAATTATGTGACATTCAAACCCATTATTTTCCCACTTTTATGCGTATCAGATAGGAATGAAATTGCATCAATATTCTAATTAAGCTTTGCGTAAAGATAAATAAATGTATCAAAGATTAATAAACAGCAGAAATATGCAATTATATTTAAAAAAAAAAAATAATAAATCTAATCCCTATTAAATTTCAATCCACTTTCATTATGATTAGACAAACTTAAAAAGTAACATTAGCAATACTGTAAACTAGTTTTTAATTTTAAAAAATTAGTAATTATTATATACAATTTAAAATAAAGGATTTAACAAATACAAGTCTACAATTATATATTTTTCTATTGATATAACTATACAATAAGTTAATACAGTAACTAGGCAATAAGTTAAGGTTCGGAATCCACTTTAAACTGTAAGTCCCAGACTGTTTAGCCATCGTGTACACAAGATGACCGTAGAGCGACAAACCAAACCAAACAAAAGAAAACCAGCTTATATTCAAAATGTATAAACTGACTCTAATTATGGGCAAGTCACACCCTTTATTTTTCACTTCCCTACTTATAAGTTATGAATGAAATTGCATCAATATTCTAATTAGTCTATGTGTAAAGATAAAATAAACTTAACAAAGATTAATAAATATCAAAAATATGCAATTTCATTAAAAAAAATAAATCCAATTCAATTAAATTTCAATCCATCTTCATTATGATTAGACAAACTTAAAAAAGTAACATTAACAATACTGTAAACTAGTTTTTAATTTTAAAAAATTAGTAACTATTATATATCATTTAAAATAAAGGATTTAACAAATACAAGTCTACAATTTTATATTTTTCTGCTGATATAACAAATATAAAAATTAATAAGCTTTAAAGTTTTTAAAAAAAAAAAAAACTATTTTAATTAAAATCATGCAAATTTATAAAGCTTTGCAATAAAAATTATAAAATTTTATAAAAGTAGTTTTCAACATAAGCGAGTGAATAATCCAGATTTATTGTGCAATTTGCATATTTTAATTAAAACACTTCATCAAGTTACAAAATTTCGAAGACTTTGTAACCCAAAACTGATAAATATTTAATATTTAATGAATAAAAAAAGGAATTTAAAAAAAAATATATTTTTGTTTCTGTCATTTATATAGTATCAATAAAAGAACTTTAATTATTCATGTAATACAAATTTAACTTTTAATACAAATTTCAATAACCTGATATACGTGAGAAACAGCTTGACCTAATTTACAATAAATCAATTATTTAAGACATATTTTTATACTTTATAGTATTTATAAAGCTGTTTGTCGGTAATACCAATGTTAATATGATAGATTACGTGCCAAATTTTTTACGTGTGCTGTCGTATGCCAAAAATAATATTTGATAATTTATATTAATAATAAATTATCAAATAATATTTTTAAACTAATTAATTAGCAATTTTTTATATTGCTAATTTATTAATTCAATAATCTAGAGTATTATAATTATTTTGACACTTTTGTTTTCAGCCAAAAATATAATTAAGCATAAACCTTGATGGCATCTTTAAATTATTGATTTCTAATACCATGCTTTGACCTTGTAATCATGGTTCTTCTAAGCACTAGCAAGAGCGTCCGCCTTCTGTGGCGTTGGGCCTGAGCACCCCGAGAGGAAGTACAGCGCAATTATGGGTTTCTGTTGAGAAACGTTTAGTTTAAAATCTCTCATCATGAGAGGAAATATATTTAATGCAACCCTGCGTATCAGTTGACTTACAGATTCTCATTCTCAGATGAAGTATCTTTCATGCACTAAGTATTTAGTTTTCGGTTTAGAAATGGAATCTTCCACTAATATATAACTATATATCTTTAAATATGTGATATATTGTGTAAGGTTTAATTATTATTATATCGCAGCGAGAGGTCGCGACTGTAACCAGTGACTGGGACTTTAACTGTGTGGTCCAGTGTGGTAAGTAGATGCGGTTAGATCTTCAGACCACGAGGAGAACGCTAGGAGCGTAAGAATGAAATAGACGGTCAGGGACAGGTTCTTGGTTTTTAACTATTAATGCTATTGTAGAAGGAAACAAGGGTGCAATGTGTATGTATGTACTAATATTGTAAATAAACTAATATAAATAGAAAGATAGATTGATATTACATCCTGACACAACTAGTCACTAACATAGAGATAACAATTGTTTTTGTCTAATTGTATGCTTGTGGTGTTTGCCGTTTTTATATAAAGCTGTGTGCTCTCCAACTTTGTGCTTCAAGTATCTCAACCCAATCAAACATACTTCAATCCACTTGTCCAACCTGCACACTACAACCTAAATTAATTGTCACTAGTAGCAGATTCATCTGGTGAATTCTAGGGTGAATCAAGGAAAGACATTGTTACACCGCATCAACAATTTGCGACATCAATTTCCAACTAATACTCTGAAATGTATATGTTGCTTTTACCTGCCTTCCCTAACCGAGCATAACAGGAAGAAATTTCAAACTAAAAGATTTATCATTTATATACCTAGCATAGATACAGCTACCTTGATACAGCCTTCAATATAATCTAGAAATTAATATTATTTTCTTCAAGTACCTTATAAAAATAAAATTAATTTTCACATCGACAGTCATTCACCATTTTCTTCCCTTTTTCAATGACTAATATAAGTAGTGTAACCGTGCTTCCTCCTACGCGCTTCAAGAGTGCCCCCCTGTGATTATCAAGAGAAGTGGTCAGTAGGCCTCGAGATTTGGTTTGGGTTGTCACTCTAGAGTCATGTTTTGCACACATTGGGCTAATTAGACCGGGACCTACAGGTTAACATGTATTCTGAATCCCTAACAAACATCCATGCCACCGCCAGGATTCGAAATCTGTTCTACCAAAGGCTTGTACGATAGTTACTTGGCCATCAGGCCGCTTCTCACCCGAGAGAAATTACAGTGCCCCGGCGCTGCCGCTGAGAAACGTTTAGTACACTGCAACCAGGCGCTTCTGTTGAAAACATTTAGTTTTTAATCTCTCACACCTGAGAGGAAATATATTCAACATTTAGCACAATCCTGTGTAACAGTTGACTTACAGACTCTTAACTATAGAGGAAGCATATTTCTCGCATCTTGCGTGTAACTGAGTATCTTTATTTTCGGTTTATTCATGAAATCTTACCACGAATCTATAATCATATGGCTTTAACTGTGTAAATATTGTCTGTACGTGTGTGTTGTTTGTGCGTGTGTAATTGTGTAGTTAATTGTACGTGTGTGCTGTTTGTGTGTATGTAAACAAAGGTGTGAGTTCTCAAACCTGTGTCTCAAGTGTCAATCCAACTAGACCCAGTTACAAACCAGCTGCAACTCACAACACTACAGTAGGATAATTTTTAATTAATAAGAACAAATAAGGGCTAATAAAAATAATTATAATTTTTTAAAGATTTAAGTATCAATCATGAATTAAATAATTTGTAATTCGTACAAATTAATAGTATGCATCAACTATTTTTTTCAAATAATTTCATTTCTTTGATATCAATTTGTATAAATATTTCAAAAGAAAAACTTAATTAAACATAATTAAACTTCAAAAAAATTTAATTTTGAATGTAATAATTTTTATTTCAGAAAGTTTTTAATACTAAAAGGAAATGTCAAACAATTAAAAAAAATCACTTTATCTCTATAGTACAATAGAAGAAAAACCGCGACATTACAAGTTATCGAACTTTAAAATCCTTTCACCTGACTGAATGAAATCCGAATAACAAAAATATGTTTCTCAGAATAAAAATTGTCTCTAAGACTTTAATTGCATCTTATTTTTATTCATATTAGTCATTGAAAGTAAAAAGACGAAACGTTATAGATTTAAGCTTTAAATCCTGAACGAAAAACATAAACTGCAGAGCATCGGATGACAATTTTAATTTGAATATCATTTGTGGGATTATTTGAATTTTTCTTTGTGAGCACATTACGAAACCGTTATTTGAAAGATTAATTTAAATTGGGATTTATAAGAATTAAATTGTTGTCATAAGAATAAATTAAGTAAATATTTACTTTTAAAGAATTAAGTAATTAAAGTTGTTTTAAATCATTTTCTTGTGTTGATGATTGGTAAGCTTTGTGTTCGTTGTATGTAAGCAACCAACAAAATCACTGAATGGTAATGTTGACTTTCATTTACAGAAATGATTTTAATTGTGACTTCGCTTATTTGTTCTTCGCTTTGGTTTCTTGTAGTTGGTCTAGTTGTTGCTGTCTACCAAGTGGGATAAGAAACAACAACAGAAACATCTAGACCAAGTCCAAGAACCCGTGTGGCCCATCCTTTCCCGAAGGAGGGGAAAGGATGGGCAGTTTCTGTTGTGATGGAGAACCCGAAGGTAGAGGTCAGACTTGACTCCGTGATGTTGAAGAAAGAGAGCAGTGCCTTCTGAGAGGAATTTTTTGGGGAACTACCCCGAATTTGTGTATCTTATGCCAAAAATTCTGGAAAACTCCTACCAGGTAGTCCGACTGAAGAGGCGTGATGCTGAACATCACAAACGCCATCGAGTTTCCTGGTTTTTGAGACAGCGTCTACAACAAAGCCGCCAGCGGATTGAACCTTCGCCCTAATACTCAACAGTGGCTCCCGCTACCACTGAGTCATGAATCGGGCACTTTGCTAATTTACATACCTTTATGCCATTTTTGGGAAAATATCATTTTAGGGAAATATCCCACTTTGCAATTTGTCCATCGATATCAAACTCTACGTTACCATAATTGCCATAAAAGATAGACTGACGTTTCTTGCGGATTTAAACAGAATCACTCTTGCATGCTACTTATAAAATCTATTAGGTGGAGTTCGTTTCAGTTCCTGCATTTACATACTTCATAGTAATTGTGTAAATCGACTCGCATCGAATATCAAACAGCAGGTCAGAGTTTTAAGAGTTTTTCCCAGTGTAACATACAAATGTCAGGCAGTTATAGTACGTCTAAAGTCGTATAGCAAGGCAATAAATTTTCATTATTGCCTGCCGGTGGATTGTCTTGGAATAATACACCAGCAGGAGATGAAACACAAACACAAAATAGAAAGTATTAAAAATATATATGGGGATAATACAAAAACCTTATATTATATTTTAGATGAATATATATATATATATATATATATATATATATAAATATATAATATTTGTTGAATTTTATATATATGTTTAATTTAAATAGATTTTTAAATCAATTAATAATGCCTCCATCATTTAGAAAATTCTAACAATTATCTTACCTATTTCAATGGATTGTACAATGGTACCAGAGTGGGAATTAGTTGCAGCAACAAACTGGAAATCAATTGACAATCAGGAATCTCTAACGGCTGAAGAATAAAACTGTATCGGCGGATCAAAAATACAATAGAGAGAATACAATAGGGAAATACAATAGGAACAATACGGAGAATGGGGAGAATATATAAAATTATGGTGTAAAAGAAATTTTGTAGAAAATCAGCAAAACCCAAAAAATAAACCAATATTATATCTTGTGATTAATAAGAGCTATCAAGCAATACGTGTCATCATGATATAATAAAATACGCTATTTCTGCTTGCCAGTTGATAGCATCCAGTTCAAATTCAAACGTTGGTAGCGTTTTTCAATAACATGGATGAGAGAAAATAACCTTCATGTTAAAATCGGTAACGTGTAGGACTGAAGAATAATAATTTGGAAAAGCAACTTGTGTTACAGATTAACGTGAACGATTAACGTGATTAAACCTCGTGACTGTTTATAGTGAGTGATTGGATTACAGACTATCAATAATTGGCAAATGATGAGTTTCAGAGTCGGGAGGGATTATTATCGTAGTTATGTTTATATACAATAAATAAAAAGTGAATAATGAAACATGACATTAATTTAATTAATATTTCAGGACTTGGTTCAATTTTTAAGAAACCAAGAGCAAAACGTTATTTAAATGGTTTTAAATTATTGATTTTTTATATTCATGCTGAACAATGTTTGTTCTCTAATATTTGATAATCTACACAAGCTTGTTGTATTTAATGTATTATCTCACTACACCACATATACATTGGTTAACTCAATTTTAAAAGTAAAACAAGATTTTACGATAAATAGTGTATAGATAAAAAAAAATTAAATGGATATGTCAAAAGCATTCAGGTTTGAGCGTTATAGACAAAATATTTCATCGTCTAATTTACAATTAAAAAAAAAAGAAAATATTCTGTGACATGTTTTTATAATTCTTAAGTGTTTATTTGTTTTTTATGAAACTAAAGCTGGATCATGTATCTTGTGTTAATTATTTATCAAAAGTTTAAATTTTTTCGAAACATTACTAATTATATAAATGTAAATAAATTGGGATTTTAATGAGGCTTTATAATGTAGGTTCATAATTGTTATACATTTTCATTGTGATATCATATGGCTAAATACCGGCTCTACTGTTTAAGTAGGGCGGTATTAGCCATATGATATCACAATGAAGTTGAAGTTTAATTTTTCAAAATAATGCGGGATCAATTAGGATGCATTTCCATTGGCAACGCAACGTTAATTCGACGTCAACATTGACGAATCAGATAAGCGATCATGATTGATAGTAATCTGATATGCTAATCTGATTCGTCAAAGTTGACGTTGCGTTGCCAATGAAAATGCACCCTTACTTTTAAATATTCACCCTGAATGCATAAACTTTTTTTTTTTTTTTTGGCCTTTTTAAGAAATTACGCTAATTTAATTCGTTACGCTAAATACATTAAAGAAGAGATAATAATAACTTCAAAAGGAGTTTTAAGGATATAATAATATGAAAACCTCAATCAGATAATTTAAATGGTGTTGCGATATTTTATATTGCAATCTGAATTGAATTTGTCATAGCACTGATTCTTCAGGTCACATTTTCAATCAGCCCTGGGTCTTTCTGTACAAAAGAAAATGCTTCCTAATGCTTTTTGCAGCAGGGGAAAGGGTAGATTATTGAATAAAATATAAAATTAATTAAAAATATAAAGTAAATATTAACAATTTATTAAAAATAATTTTCATTAATACTGGAAAAATTAAATAAACTACGCAAAATTATCGATAAATTAAAAAAAAACTCTATTAAATAAGCATTTTAAAAAAAGAAATGCAAAAATATTTTTTTTTATGTAGCATACTTTTTCTTAGTGGATAGGGAAGTACTTATTACGCATCATTCTATGATCATTTAACTACCCAGTATCATTGCATGCAATGGACAAAAACGTGTTGCATAAATGACTAAAATAATTCTTTAATTTAAACAAACATTTCAAATACAATAATAATAATTATTATCATGTAAATACAATTATTACAATAATAATTTAGCATGTTATTCATACTAGAGAGAGTGAATAATACTTCTATACAAAATTCTACTTTCAGCTAAGTACCCTGTATCATTACACGCAATGCACAAAAACGTGTTTCATTAATGACTTAAATAATTATTTAATTTAATAAACTTTTAAATACAAAATTCAATAATAATTGTTTAGTATACTATTCACAGTACAGAGTGAATAGTACTTCTATACAAAATTCAGCTAACTACCCTGTATCATTAAAAGCAATGGAAAAAAATAAGAATTAAATAATTATTTAATTTAAACAAACATTTTAAATGCAAAATACAATAATAATTGTTTAGCATACTATTCATAGCAGATAGTGAATAGTACTTCTATACAAAATTCAGCTAGCTATCCTGTATCATTACAAGCAATCGACAAAAACGTGACTTAAATAATTATTTAATTTAAACAAACTTTTGAAATACAAAATGCAATAATAATTGTTTAACATACTATTTACTATCTACTTAGCATACTATTCACAGTAGACAGTGAATAGTACTTCTATACAAAATTCTACTTTCGACTACTTACCCTGTGTCATTACAAACAATGAACAAAAACGTGACTTAAATAATTATTTTATTTAAACAAACCTTTTAAATACAAAATACAATAAGAATTATTTAGTATTCTATTAATAGAACTCCTATACAAAATAAGTAATAATGAATAGTACTCTATACTCCTACTCCTATACTTTCAGCTAACTACCCCGTATCATTACATGCAGTGAACAAAAACGTGTTACATTAAGCGCATTAAATGACATAATTAATTATGAATCCATTACTGCTTATCCAGTTTTTTTATTCTTCTTCTGAATTATGGGAGTCGGCAGAACATTAAAAATAGTTCTTGGGACATCCAGACCTCGACGATTGCCTTAATATTATCAATATACCGTATTAATTACTTTTTGCTTTTTATTTATCAGTTGGGAATAGATTCGGATTCTCCTTTTTTGGTCGGCTGTGATTGGTTTTCACGCCTTAATTGGCGAGTTCAAAGCTCAGTAAGGCGGTGGTACTATTTAATGACATTGACTTTTTTATGGGGCCCCCATAATTGGTAGAGAATATTATCATAAACGTTCTCAGAGCGCTGCCTCTTCTGCAATTAACTCCCTGTTAACGATTTTTAAGCAAAATTAGAATCTCGTACTTATTCATTAGAATTTTTATCAGTTACTTTCCGGAGAGGATGGTTGCGGCTTCATTACAATATTTTTGTTGAAACTCACGAGAATGATGTAATAAGATTTTATCACTAGGACATATTAAATGTCATTTTTTGGCCGTTATCACTTGTCTAGACTTCTGTATTTGGGTGGCTACAGATCATATATATATATATATATATATAATATATATATATATATATATTATAAGCAAATTTTTATAGTTTTTTCTCAGCATCAAGGTCGGCTTTTTTGAAACCATTTTTTTTTTATCATTTCGATAATAACACACTTTTTTGTCACAACAACCTCGGCAGATAGAATGCTGAATTTCCAAAATAAGGGGGATTTCGGATCCAAATTCGAAACTTAAACCCAACCGAAAGCTTCCATGCCTATTCTGAGAAGAACACGATAAAACTGTAAGCTGGAAAGTCAACCTATTTTGCTTGATTTTTCTTGTCCCTCAACGGTAATTTTTGCACACTTTAGGCTTATCAGACAGGCATCTACCGTTTAAAGTGGATTACGAACCAGAAACAAATATCCATGTCACTGCCAGAATTCGAATCTGAAGCTTGTAGTACCAAAAAGTCAGAGCGCTAGCCAATTGACCATTTAACCGTCTCCATTATGCTTGAGTTGTTTATTTGACATTTGGTTAATAAAATGTGGATGTTTTTGTAACATTTTCTCTGTGGAGAAAGTTGGATGAATCTGTATCTGCTACATATCTAGGGACAAATTGCCTTCAGATAAACTGTCCGGCAATCGAAAACAACAAGTTTCGTTTATATTTTATGCACTTATTTAACTCAAGCAATAAAATAATTAGTTCTAAAATAATTTGAAATATTTCTCAACTTTTTCATTTTACAAAATGTATAATATTATTAATAACAATGAGCGAAAGTACTGAATTTTTTTCAAATAAATGATTTGTTATTAGGAAGCATATATGATTAATTTCTTAAGTATTTTAACACAAAAACTATAGTTTAAATAGTTGTTCAATTTGATTTACTTCTCTGATAGAGTAAAATTATTTTTGCACTCTCACGTTAGTCCTCTAAATTAAATATTTCTTCTTCAGTGTCTCATATGAATATAAATTTCTTTTGTTTTGTGTATTATATTAATAAAAATAGAAATATGCTTGTCTCCTATTTATATTTCGTAATAAATATAAATAAAAATTCGCCGAATATATATAAATATAAATTCGCCGATAAATCTAAGGTACCATTTGAAATATTATACTTGACTTAAAATAGAGCAACTTTAATAATGGCTATCCCCAGAACAATATGTCACATTTCATTCAACTGATGAAGTCTTGGTATTTGTCTTAGAAGAAAATATTGCTTCATTTAATTTGTTGCATAGTTGAGGCTCTTGTGCCCATTAAGGGTACCAATCTAGGAATCTTGTGCACAATCTGGGTACATTTTAAAGAAAAACACTTCATATTTCTGCTCACATACATAACGCTAGAGTGGTTTGACTTTCAAACAATTTTAATTGGTAAAGCTGGCATCAATAACAATGCATAAGTGTTGTTTTAGAAAAGTAGCTTTCATACTACAGTACCGTAATCAAACGGCGAGCATAAATCTCAAAGTTCAGTCAAGACAAGGCAATATGTTATGGCCACTAGTGTTTAATAAAAATATTTATCACATGATAATCTTAGTACTGGAACTAGGTATGAGTTTAAAATTTTCAAAATCAATATCATAGAATGAAAATCGCAGGAAAACTCCAGTGGCATTCCAAGTATTATTCTTTTTATTAAACCAGACAGATATAGTAGACAATAACTCTATATAATCTTGATGGCAGACATATAATCTTCACCAGACAGATATAGCAAGAGATAATAAAAATAAGTAATATTCACAAAAAGTTTACATATAGAAAGGCAATACAAGGTAGGCGTCAGATTAAATGAGAAAAAAAAAAAAAAATAATATAGAAAAAAAAATAATATTAATAAATAATAACGTTATTTAAAAAATAAGTAAAATAATTGAAAAAGAAAATAATAATACAAATAAAAGCAAAATATAAATGTAACAGACAAACATTTAGACGGAAAAACATATCCGACTAAATTCAGATTCTTTTTGTTTTTATAAAAAGCAATTTATAACTACATTATCGACTTCAATCAATTTAAAGAAAATAATTTTTGTCAAAAATTTCAACATTTAAGAAATAAAAATTTTTGTATTTAACATATTAATAAATTTTTATAATATAGCATACAGAAACACAATCTATGAAATGACCCTTAAATTTAAGACATATTTGCTTCTATTACAAACCTAGAGGTAAAACTGTGGGGAAATATAAGATATTTCCATTAAATTATCACTTATTCAAAGCATAAACAACTATAATATTTTTTAAAAAATAGAGAAATTGAATTAAGGTTCTGATTCATTTCATTCATGCCATATTATCAAGTTCCATTCGCATCCTATTCTCAGCTCTATCTGTCACGTTTCATTATGTCGATTAAGTAATTTATAAATATCTATGAAACAAGCAAATATATGGAAATAAATAACATATGAAAATAATGTGTATAATAAATATAATATATGAAATGAATAATATATGAAAATTATATGTATAATAAACATAATATATGAAATGAATAATATATGAAAATAATGTGCATAATAAACATAATTTATGAAATGAATAATATATGACACAAACAAAATGTGAGTATTGCAAATATTTTAAAAGCTCTAATTACGTTCTGGATTTCTCTCTAAACTTCTTGAGAAATATAATAAATATTTTTTAAGTAGTAACAAAATCATAGAATCCACTTATTGATTTGAGCGTCGTAATTAAGTAAATAAATTAAGAAGAAAAGTAATTCCAAAATGTTATCGAAATTGACAGATAGTAAATTCAGATCAAATCCAAATATGTCAATCTATAAAAGTTCCAGTTATTCGTCTATTTTTGCATTAAAACACATTCTATTTATGTTGTATGAAATGAAAACGAAAATTGTAAAGAAATGAAATATTATATCACCGACAAGTCTTTAAAATAATCAAAGTATTATACACTACCAGCGTGAATCTGACTTTCATATATTGCTCGAAACATAACAGACACTTATGCTGAATTATAAATGGGGTTAAATGTTTTGTAAATCTGAAAATCAGATGCTTTTTTTATAAAAAAACGAATTTGTAGATTATAAAACAAAGTAGTAATAACATTTTATGGTATTTTGTTTGTCTGTGTTGAGTTTTTTTTTTTCTTTTTTTTGCCCTGTAAAAAACACTGCAACATCAATAAAAATATGTTTTAGTTTATATGTGAAAAAAGGACACTAAAGATAAATATTTGAAGGTGCTATTAATCAAGACAATGTTATAAAAAATAGCCATGGAAAAATCTGTTCATAAATTTCAAGAGATACCTGAGGAAAGCGCATTGTTTCTGAAGAACATTGATGGCTGACTTTTCAGTATTTGAAGTATTCAAGAGAACAAGAAATAAAAAAAAAAGGATTTAGATTTATAGCTCGATACTTGGAAAACGATAAAACAGGTTCAGCTAAAAAGAAAGGTTTTTCTATTTCAAATGTTTAGCATTGTATTCTTCATACAATAGAATCTGATAAACAACGACTTATTTTATTTTTGTTTATTATTTTTGGTTTTTGGTTTTATTTAGGTATATTTTATAGAAACACATTTATTTACATAAAATTAAATTAATTAAATGGTTAATGAAATAATAAATCAATGCTTTACAATACTTAAATATGCTATGTATATAATTTACACTATTTAACATTCTGAAATTAATTTTACTTTGATAGTTTCGAGTTTTTTTTGTTTGTTTATTGTGCTCAAGTTATTTTGATTTTCTGAACTCTGCTTTCCAGATGCTATTGAAGGAGTGATTTTGAATTTGAGGAATGGTATTGATACTAATGAAGTATTTCGATTCTGAGAGATATTCAGAATGACTATGAATGTACAGTTAGGACAAGTATCTTTTATTTCTACAGCTGGCTATATATTTATGTTCATATTTTTAACAATTGAAATATCTTGATAAAAATATATGGTTAGACTTGACAATTAAAGTATGCAGCTTTCATTTTTTGGGAAAGATAGGGCCATTGAATTTCAAAATTATATGTTCTAAGGTTTTTTTTTATTTTTGTTTCTCCGAATTTTACCATTGTTTTGGTTCCGAGTTTTAGATAGTCAATCAGATTCTGAAATTACAACAATGCAAATGTAAAACGACTTATGTAGCTCATTAACTCCTTCTCACTCACAGTCCATGTTGGACCGTGACCGTCTATCTACTGGGAAGTTTTGAAACAGCAGATGTTTTCTTTTTTATGGGATAGGGTTGTCAACCTTAAACGCTACAGATATTAAACCTGGACTTACATCTTAGAGTGGATTCCGAAACACTACAAACATCCATGGCATCGAAAGGATTCGACCTCGAAACCTGTGCCACTGAACGCCAGAGTGCTTGCCACTCGACCATCAGGCTTCGACTTATGTAACTAGACATTCAAAATATGGTTAAATAACATTGTTGTACATAAACTACCTTTATTTGACAAGGATTACAAATTTCATTGAAGAGGTCACCAGGTTTAAACATTCTAACAGGTTTTTTTTGGTTCGCCACCAATGAGATGCAAAACTTTTCAATTTCAGTTATGGCGAGTTCTTTGCTATCTGAAGTTATTACCAAGAATCTTGTAAAAGAGTGCAACTATTCGGGTTTATCTAGTTTCAAAATTTGAAATCTTTAACTGTAACATACAAGCTCTACAAAAGTATCAGTTTGTGGTAAATTAAAACATACATCGGGAAGCAATGATTTTGAGATAGAAGAAGACCTTAAGTAGAAAAAGTATTTGTGTCCCATACCTCGCCATCCACCTTGATTCCAACAACGAAAAGCAGATCTCTCCAATAATGCTATCATATTGTCTATATCACCTCTATGAAAACATTTCTACTCTTTAAGAGGTGTGAGGGAAGCTGCTCTTCGCATGATTCCTAAATAACATTAATATGATTAACTAATGACTACTAAATCAACAAATGACTAACGTATATATATACATAAATATATGAAACCAAGTTTTACCTCTTGCCAGAAGAGTATGACAAGAAGTTAAGTTGCTCGGTTGCTCATAAAAGACCTGTAACTCAGTCTGGATTTAATATTCCTTATTCCGTTTCTAGGACACGGAATGTCAAGCACGGTGTGTACACATGGTTCAGATAGTGAATAAAAAAATACATTATTAGCTTAATCAAAATTTTTTGAATGATTAAAACAATTTCAAGAAGTAAATATGTAAATACGACATGAATTCTTGAAAACACTCCCTCCCCCCCCAAAAACATATAATAATGCGCAAAAACGCCTGAAGATAATGGATTGCAACACGCGGATAAGTATAGGATGAGATCTGTAGTCTAGACGGATGTTTCCCAACCCTTTTTTGTGCAATGTCCCACCTATTATTTTCTAAAGTCATTATGCTTCCTACATAATTTTTAATATTCAAAAATTAAAAAAGTGAAATGAATTGAATAAATTTAATATTCAAAATGTTCACTAAAGAAACTTGAATGATAGGTTTTGGAAAGAAATCACAAGGAAATTTTTGAGCAAACACAGTATGTAAGTTTTCAAAATACAAAATGGAGAATTGAAATTCAAGTACCAAATCTTAATGAAAGATTTTTCTATATTATTTTAATTATTAGTAATTATTTAAATTTAGCGAGATCCTTGCGCTTGATGCTTGCTGCAAAGAGATTTTTGTGTCAGATTCCAAATTAATTAACTTTAATCTTAACTCTACCAGTTTGTTTATATCCAGATGAATTCTTTTTTATAACGCCAAATTCTGTAGGACACTAAATCCGCATTCACCTAAATATGAAGATGGAAACGGTAACAATAGTACTTTTTGCACATTTGGATATTTTATTTCGATTTCCTCACGAAGCCATACCATTGTTCCTTTTATATTAAATAAAGTTTTAATTTACTCATCATTTTTGCCTTTATGGAAGTTCATCTTATGCTGTATATTTGAAATACCAGAGAAATCCACTAACATTGACTGCATCACCCAAGATGGGAAATCAATTTCTTTTAAATCAGAAGATCTTTCTTTAAACCAGCCGATAAAAATTTAAGATGATCGACAATAGCCTGTATAGCAGTATCAGTCACTTCACAATTTGGAGTCAATAAAACTTTTCAAACTTTTTGTTGTAAAATAAATATGTCGGCATAGCTCCATATAAACAATGAAACCAAATATCTTCGCTTTTGTATCAAAAAGAGATCTATTTGTCCCTTTAAGTTGTTTATTTAATAGGTTTGGTTTTTCAAAGATATCGGCTAAACAACTCAAAAATGCTTTCACCATTGACTTTTAACAAATTTTTCATTTCAAAAAGCTCAAAAAATCACTGAGAGTATCAAACAGTTTCCTAAATCTTTTCAAGTAGTTCCATTTCGAGAGCCATCTTACTTCTTGGGTGAAGTATAAGTCTCATGCGGTCTTCATTTTGTTCTTCACAAAATAACTTGAAGAGACATTTGACATTTGGCACTAGCTTTAATAGCATTGATGCACTTTATAACTAAATTTAGTATTTTATTTAAAACTGGTGAAATATTTTTAGCTAAAAGGGTTTCCGTGTGAATAGCACAATACACAAAATGTATTTCTGCATTCTCATCTTTCATCAATTTTAAGTAACCATTTTCTTCCCTATTGTATTAGGAGCACCAAAATATGTTATATTTTTCATTGGTTTATATTATTAGCATCAAATTAATTTTTAGTTTACTATATATAACTTTGGGTATAGAGGTGCTTTAAAATGATTTACATAACATTTCTTCAGCAAAATCACCATTATCAATACATGTTATGTAAGTTTTAAGTACAGCCTCACTGACTCTCAATGTTGATTCATCCATTTGCACCAATACTTTTCTTGTTTTCAGCTTTTCAACAAGTTGCATTTCAATATCTTCGCTCAGCTCATCTATCTTTCTGCCAACAGTATTGTTACTTAATCGCATATCTTTTGTCTTCGTCTACCAGAACCGTTTTAAGAAATGCTGATCTTGATGATTTCAATAAGTCCTCCTCTACATTATGACTTTTCCCAGATTTTGCGATGAGTAAGGACATTTGTTAACTCAGCTTTAAGAGTCGATTGACAGTTGCAATATGACTTGTATATTTTCTTTAAAATTGTTTAAAGTTTGAAAGTAATTCAAATTTTAAACTGAATTATTATGAGCATTGAAAATGAGCATTGCTTTTCTGAATTAATATGAACATTATATTTCTTCTTCAAATGTATCTTAAAATGACCTCGTTTCATTGATTTGTTGGTCAAGCATCATTGACATAAATGACAAAAAGATGACTGTTCATTTTGGACAGTAGTATGAAATGCAATTTTAAATTTTCCTTCGAATACCGACCAACTTTTTTTTTGCTTGCCCCACATATTTTACCATGGGCTAAAATAAACTAATATAAGATCAATTATAAACTATCAAAATAATAACAATAATGTTTTCATTTGACAAATATTTCTGGAAAATGATTCTTCCAAACTGGAAATAATAAAAAAAAAAAATAGTTTAATAAATAAGTACATTTGAAGAAGAAATATAATACTCATATTAAAAATCCAATTTACATGTCCTTTATTTATTTGTACAATTTATGTATTATTTAAAACAATATGACTTTACAACTATTTAACGAACGCTTATTTAAAATTAACACCCAGAGTGAATGCTGAGCTTTACTTTAAAACACTGCAAATACTGGGACTCCAGAAGATCCCAGTACAACTCTATGAATGAAATCACGGCTAGAAGATATATATACTGGACATTTACCCAGGTCGAGTAGCGACTGTGAATAGTCATACGGTTAACTTAAACTCTGGATGGGTCTATTTTCTGAATTCCCCTTAGCAAGGGACCCCTCCTGTGGGGTTTGGGGCCCACATTGGGAAACACTGGTCTAGACGATAGAAATGAAAACAAGGAGATGACAAAAATAATGCAAATGCAGCTGGGTCTTGTCGGAATCCTGACATAATGTACACATCTAAAGGGGAATAGGCTCCTGATGGGTTTTAAAAGAAATTGCAGTGCAAACATTAAATCTGAAGTCATGTTTTTAAAAATCTTTATGAATGATTTATTTGCAGTATCGGTCTGAAATTATTTATTTGAAATTTACCTTCATATGTAATCTACCACTGACTACTGAAGACGATATGTCAATTTCAAGGGAAAATTTGTAATTATATATCAACATGAACCTTAGTGTTTGGCGATTTTTTCTTGGCATCTTTATGAATTAATTAGCCAAATATGTGACCTGGTCCTTTTTCATTCTCAGACCATTTTTGCAAATCTGTACCTGCTTTGTAAGCGTTCTTTAGCACAAGAAATATTGAATTGACATGAATATTCAGTTATAAAAATATGAGACTTATCAACTCACAAGGATAATATAATATTCTTCCATCTTGAAAATAATCTACTACTTAGACCTATATATAAAAATGTCGACTATATATTTTAATCTATTAAAACCCTATATTAGTTATTACCTTTATAAAAGTGTAAATATTGTACATACATTAGAATAGGAAACTAGTGAAAAGTTAAATATAATATCATCTGTAACAGTTTAGAGATTTACTCAATATTAACTTATAGGTGGATATGTGTATGTCTTTCTACTTAACGGCAATTTAATACAACGATAAATATAACCACCAGGCGTCTGGCTGAGTTATGGGGAACAAAATGCGAAAAATCAATGAGATTTGATTAAAATATAAGTAGACACATTTTCGATAGATCTGCTAAAAATTCATCTATTCATTACAAGATTTAATTAAACAATAATATTGCATTGTAGTTATTAATATTAAAGCATAGAAATATGTGAATAATCACTCTTTCCCTGAATATAAGGAAAATTAATACAAAGTTTACTAAATAATGTAGATATCTCAAATAATTAATATGATCCAAATCAATCTTAATAATAACCAATCTTCCTAAATAAATTATCTACATAAATAAATTATTACAACAGGAAAATTTCTGTTGTGATAATGAAAATAAGTTTTATCGTGGAATTATATTAGTTAATCATATATAGAACAACACCTAAATGAAACACAATGTCGATAATTTTGAAATTCTATATATCCCTCTTTTTAAAGTCTGAATATATATATATATATGACAAATATAGTTTGGGATGATGAATAATGCAAATTTCAGATAAATGACAGTGATTCGATAGAACAGGTATAAATGATATAATTCAGAGCTTTATTTCTTTTAGGATATTCATGTGAAGAGGTTTTATATGATGATGATATTTACGATATAATTAACAGACATTTTGAAAATGTTAGATTAGTAACAATATGGGTCTGTCATTAAAAATATTTTACAAAAGAATTATACACAAAGATCCACATTTTATTAACTAACTCCCTAAAAAGTTTTATTGAATTTCAGGCATAAATTTTTCCCACCATTTATAAAACAACTTTTAATTTTGAACGTTACATTTGACGAGCGAGACCGGCGACGTCCGAAAGAAAATTCAATCCAAACATTACAACACTGCGCTCAAATTTAACCGCAAAATCATTTAACGTACAAGGGACTTGTTTTATATATGAGAAATAGATGCGGAGAAATTTGGCTTTCTTGGGTGTTATTCCAGCAGAAACCACGAGTGCCTTTATTGAAAAACAAATCATGGAAAAAAAAACTTGCAGCGACTCTAATTAAAGTGAGCATATCGGTTGGTCCCTAGATGAATCTAAAACCGTTCTGGTTCGATGAGTCACGATTTCATTTTGAAGGGCAGGTGGCGCAGGCCATTTTTAAAAGGAATGTTTGCAATGGACCCAAATTTTTTTTTTTCTTGTTCAAAGCTCCCAAGGGCTAACGTAATTTTGGGCTGTTTTTTCATGGAATGGACTTGGTCCTCTGGTGCGACTGGACCGAAAATTGACTGGAAATGCTTTTTTTATGTTCAGCTACTTGGAATCAATCTGCAGCCATTCATGGACTTAAATAGAAACCCAAACAAAAATTTAGATTTTTTGGATGACAATGCGCCATGTCACCGGGCCACATTTGTTTTGTCGATTGGTTTGAAGAACATTCTGGACAATTCCAACGAATGATTTGCGTCCTTTGTCAGATCGCCCGACATGAAAAATCCCATCGAGCATTTTTTTTTGAGACATCATCGAGAGGTCTGTTCGTGCCCAAAATCCTGCACCATCAACGCTTTCACAATTATGGACGTCTTCAAGACAGCATGGCTCAATATTCCTGCAGAAGACTTCCAACGACTTGTTGAGTCCATGCCACGTTTTTCTGTTGCTCATTCTAAGGGCGAAAGGAGGGCCGACACGATATTAAGAGGTATCCCATGACTTTTGTCACTTCAGTGTATATATATATATACCGATATATAGTTTTAAATGATGAATAATTCCATAAAAATCTTGATTCGATGTATAATAAATGATATAATTCGATGTATGATAAAGGATATGATTCGATATATGATATGATATTTATTATTAATCAACGTATAATTAGCCCATTTATTAAAATGAGATTTGTATCAATATTTTTCTTAACTAAAAACATTTTTGAAAAGCATTATACACAAAATTGCCATTTTATTAACTAACTCCCTAAAAGTTCTATTGAATTTTTCTACTATTTTTTTTCATCATTTATAAAACAACTTTTTAATTTTGAACGTTACATTTGATAGTATAAAAGAAAAATCTGAAAAAAAAATCAATCCAAACATTGCAAAGTGTGCTCACATACTTAACAACAAAAAAGCCTTTAACTAATAATTTCTTTTTTTTATATATATGAGAGAACAGATAAGAAACAAGCCGCAACCCGTAACTTCATAGTGTTATTAACTGAAACGGCAAAAGAAATATTGAAAAACAAATCATGAAAAAAAAAAAAACTTCCTTCGACTAATTAACGTTTTAAGAGAATTTCTATTCTTAGTTCCGTTTAATCTCCAAAACATTTCTTTCTTTCTTTCATTTTTTAAAAAGTGGCACTTCTTCTACATTTAAAAAGGAATGTTTGCAATGGACTTTAAGATTTTTTTTTCTTCGTTCAAAATCCCAAGGCGCTAACATCATTTTCTGTCGTATTTTTATCTTTTCTCTTATAAATCGGAAGCAACCTTATAAAAATTAAATCAAGAACTGAAATTTTTTCTGTTGAAATATTAAATGGAATAATCTTAAGAATTCACTTAAATAGAAATCCGAAGAAAAATTTAGATTGTTTAGATGACAGTTCTCTTTTCGCATTTGTTTGTCTTTATATTGAAATAAATATATCTGTTTTAAAAATCATATTTGACGTCCTTTGTCAAATACGTTTCTCACAGAAAAAAAGATAAATTTGCATTTTTTTTTTTCTGGGAAAGTATTAATATTACTTTTATTCTTTGACACCCCATTATTTTATGAGATACGTCTTTTAAGGAATTGTTTGAAATATTTTTTTTTTATAATATTTGTTTCTTTTAATTTTCTTTTTGCATTATGTATTTTTTTTTCCCTTGGCTTTTCTAATTCTGTCAAATGACACTTTTACTTTTTTCATAGACTATCCCGGAGCATTATTTAACAATTAAATATTATAATTAATAAATTTATGAAATTTGTAGTTATATATTTAAAATTTTCTAGAGCCATAAAAATTGTTTAGGATATTATTAATAGTCCAATATTTTCACGTTAATCATTAAAAGTAGTCATGGTGTAATAGTTTTAAGATAGCATCATTATTTATGCTTGTATGTAAAAATAAATTTCTTTAAGATGAAAGTATACATTAAAATTAAAATAAATTTTTCTGTCTTTAGTGTTCCAAACAATATGGAAAGCCTTAGAGCAGTTAATAGTTAACTACCATTTGTTTAATTTTTAAGAACTTGAATTATTGGTGTTTCAAGAATATAAAAAATAAATATATAAAAGTTATTAAGTTATTAATTATAAATTATTCATTCTAAATTAATCTAGAACTTGTCAAAATTTTATAACACTAAATTTACTAACATTAAATTAATTATTTATTGAATAGTAATGGGTGTATTTTTAAAAGTATACAATAAAATGTTGCAATTTTCGTTTTATTGATGTTTTGTTTATATATACAAATGTCAACTTTATATATATATATATATATATATATATATAAAGTTGACATTTGTAAATTATAATTTGTAATAATAAATAAATAAATAAATAAATAATATATACATATATATATATATACTTATTTATTTATTTATATATTCAGACATTAAAAGAGGGTTATGTAGGATTTTCAAAATGATCTACTTTGTGTTTCATTTTGGAGTTGTTCTATATATATATATATATATATATATATATATATATATATGATTAACAATAATACACATAATACAATAATAATACAATTACAATAACAATAACAATAATACAATTCTTCTAATATAATTTACTAATAACTCTTCATTCTAAATTAAATTTGATTCAGTCAACAATTTGATACCACTAAATTCAGTAACATTATATTAATTATTTATTGGATAACAATGGATGTATTTTAAAAGTATACAATACAATATCATAATTTTCTTTTTATTAAAGTTTCGTTTTATATATAAAAACGCCAATTTTCGTGTTTGTTATATTTATATATATATATATGTATACATATATCGAATCATACCCTTTATCATATATCGAAATACCATACTAATATTACATATATTGATATAATTATACTGTTAATAGATTTCGGTTAACGGAAATTGCAAATGCAAGATTTGCTGTACAGATTAACAATAAATTTGCTGAATAGGTACAATATGGTGTAGTATATAAATTCTTAAAATGCAAGCTTTTCAAACTGGCATGTTAAATGATCTAATGATTTTTCTTTTTTTATAAATGCGTTAGGTTTAGGTCCATTGCAAACATTCCTTTTAAATGTAGAAGAATTGCCACTTCTTAAAAAAACCCGAAAGAAGTAAATGTTTTGGAGATTAAGCAGATTTAAAAATATAAATTCTCTTAAAACGTTAATTAGTCGAAGGAAGTTTTTTTTTTTTTTTTCATGATTTGTTTTTCAATATTTCTTTTGCATTTCAGTTAAGAACACTATGAAGTTACGGGTTGTGGTTTGTTTCTTATCTGTTCTCTCATTTATAAAAAAAAAAAAGAATGAAATTATTAGTTAAAGGGTTTTTTGTTGTTAAATATGTGAGCACATTTTGCAATGTTCGAATTGATTTTTTTTCAGGGTTTGTTCTTTTATATTATTAAATGTAACGTTCAAAATTAAAAATTAGTTTTATAAATGATGAAAAAAAGGTAAAAAAAGACTTCAATAAGACTTCAGGGAGTTAATAAAATGGCAATTTTGTGTGTAATGATTTTTAAAGCGTTTTTAGATAAGAAAATGTTGGATACAAATCTCAGTTTAACAAAAAATGCATTAAACGTGTATCAATGTAAATTATACATTAAAAAATGTATCAATGTAAACTATACATTAAAAAATGTATCAATGTAAATTATACATTAAAAAATGTATCAATGTAAATTATACATTGATTTATAAGAAATATTATACTTGATATAAATTTACTGTTAACAAATTTTGGTTAAGGGAAATTATAATATTTAATTAATTATAATTATAAATTATAATGTTTAATTGTCAAATAATGCTCCGGGATAATCTCTAAAAAAAGTAAAAGTGTCATTTAACAGAATTAGAGATGCCAACAGAAAAAATGCATAATACAAAAAGGAAAAAAAAAAATTAAAACAAATAAATATTATAAAAAAAAATCTTTCAAACAATTCCTTAAAAGACGTATCTCATAAAATAATGGGGTGTCAACGAATAAAAGTAATATTAATACTTTCCCAGAAAAAAATGCAAATTTATTTTTTTCTGTTAGAAACGAATTTGACAAAGGACGTCAAATATGAATTTTTAGAACAGATATATTTATTTCAATATAAAGGCAAAACAAATGCGAAAAGAGAACTGTCATCTAAACAATCTAAATTTTTCTTCGGATTCTATTTAAGTGAATTCTTAAGATTATTCCATTTAATATTTCAACAGAAAAAAGTTCAGTTCTTGATTTAATTTTTATAAGGTTGCTTCCGATTTATAAAAGCGTAAGATAAAAATACGACAGAAAATGATGTTAGCACCTTGGGATTTAGAACGAGAAAAAAAAATCTTAAAGCCCATTGCAAACATTCCTTTTTAAATGTAGAAGTACCACTTCTTAAAAAAAAATTGAAAGAAAGAAATGTTTTGGAGATTAAGCGGAACTAAGAATAGAAATTCTCTTAAAACGTTAATTAGTCGAAGGAAGCCTTCTTTTTTTTTTTTTCAATGATTTGTTTTTCAATATTTCTTTTGCATTTTAGTTAATAACACTATGAAGTTACGGGTTGTGGCTTGTTTCTTATCTGTTCTCTCATATATAAAAAACAACAAATTATAAGTTAAAAGGCTTTTTTGTTGTTAAATATGTGAGCACACTTTGCAATGTTTGGATTGATTTTTTTCTGGGGTTTTTCTTTTATGTTTTCAAATGTAACATTAAAAATTAAACATTAGTTTTATAAATGATGAATAAAAGGTATAAAAATCAACAAAAACTTTAGGTAGTTAATAAAATGGTGTTAAATGTTGTTTTTGTGTTATTTGTGTTAAATGTTTTTTTAAATGTTTTTACTTAATTAAATATTGATACAAATTTCAGTTTAATAAATGTGTTAATTATGCGTTGTTTTAAAATAAATGTCGAATCATATCATTTATTGTATATCGAATCAAATCATTTATCATATATCGAAATATCATACTAGTATTACATATATTGATATAAACTTACTGTTAATAGATATTGGTTTACGAAAATTTCAAATTCACGATATGTTGTTCAGATCATACATAAATTTTGCTGAATAGGTACAACATGGTGTATTAAACAAATTATTAAAATGCTAGCTTATCTAACTGGCTAATGCTAGCTATCTGTTTAATCTATTAATTTTTAAGGTCAAATAATATCTGCCTTTCTTTATAAATGCATTAGGTTTGGCATACAAATAGACAAAATATAGTGTTTGATTTTGAGAATATACGAAATTATAATGAACAAGCCATCAATGATAAAAAAATTCTCTGGTAGAAGCTGAGTTATATTATTAAATATTATTAAGTTATATTATTAAATAGTATTAAGTTATATTATTAGGAGGTATTAGTTATATTAAGTAGAAATCTTTAGATGATTGTAATATATTTATATTTCTTCGAAGAATTGTGACATTTGATTTACATAGACATATCGGTAAACAGTTGTCTCTAAACATCTTTACATTGAAGCAACACATAACAACTTTATCTTCTGAAAATGACAATATTCCGCCTCATATAGTGAAAGGTTATGTAGTTTACCTTTAACCACTTTAAATATTTCAGACGATGTTTAATAATCATATCCTCTAAATCGACAATATTCCACAACATAGTGAATCATTTAGTGAAAGATCTTGTACGTTGTTAAGAGTGTAAACTGAGTTGTTGGCTTCCCCAGCTTAAATCCTACAATTATATCTAGATACTTTTGTAGGGAGTTTATAGTAGTTAAGATCACTCAGTCTACTCCAAAAATATTCATTAGGTGTGTAACCGTAGACTATCATTCTTATGGATATTTAACTTCACTGAAATCATAATAATTATATAACTTAGTTCTAATGCAGAATTGAAGGATTCGTCGAATAAAAATTTATTTTAAGAGATGTTATTAAATATATATATAAATGTATGAGTACTAGAATTATAAAACAGTCTATAGCAAAAAAAATATCTAAGGTTTATAAAATTGTTCACATTCATTTAAAAGAGAGTGCAAAATTGCTAAAATGCAAGTCAATCCCAAAGAATTAAAATTAATGCATATCCACTGCAGAATTTGATTTCCGGAGAAGGATTTCCAATGAATATTTTTAATAATAACAGTAATAAGACATGATGCCACTTTTTCTTTATCTCTCTGAAGATCTGTTTGTAAATAATTAATTATATTTGTTAAAGAATGCCTCGAAACACTTCCAATAAAACCTAATTTTCTATGATGATACTGACTCGCTGCAACATATTTTTCATCAGTGTCAGCGCAATTTCTTTTGAGGAAGCGCAAATAAAGGAAATATACTTTTTTTCTTTTGTTAAATTGTCGCAAAGTCTACGACCTTTTTTCTTTTCTCTTCTTGTAATTTGTTGGCGAAAAAGTGACAACACCTATCAAGGCAGAAAGAATATTACCTTCGCTAAACTTGAATCCCTGCGGAAATTAAGAAAATGGAAAAGATCTTAAAAGAGTTTCAGAGCCAAAAACAACAAACAGATAAACAAAACGCATTGACGAATATGGCGCAGATAAAGCAAAAATGTCGCCAAGTCCATGAATAAGTGGATCATCTTCGATTTTACGTCACCGCATGCAACTGAAACACAGATGAAAATACGCGAAAACTTTTCAAACACATTAAATTAGTAAGAGAAAACGTTTGTGTCCATTTACCATTCCTCCACCCCTCCATCCCAAACGACGGGAAGAAAACACAAATAGAGTTGAGTTGAGTCGTTCTGTTCCTTATTTTCTTTAGTTTTCTTGAAATGAGCTGGGGGACAAAGGAAATGCAATAGTTTTTTAATGGGAATGCCGCTTCTATTTTGAGGTAGTTTGAGGAATAAATCATTCCATTTTACCATTTGGCTGCACTTAAAATTCACGGCTTCTACATTTTTACGAGGAAATTTTGCTGTGACATCTGGTACGGAGGCAGTAAACTAAAATTGAAACCCAAGGCTGTTTTCTATTGTTTGTTTTTCATCCTGGAACGAAAAATGAATGAATGAATTCTACGAAATACTAAACTTTTTTCTTAACTTGTTTTAGTTCTCATATAATTTACCCCCTCATATGTCTTGAACTAATTGGCGTTTCACCACTGTTTCGTAAATTGGTTGTCCAGACATCATTTTATAATATTGCCATTAAATTATTTTTTTTTGTAAAAAAATGTGAATCTTATTTTTCTTAGCAATGTAAAGAAGGAACTGGAAGCAAAAATTAGTAAGAACTGCAATCAAATAAGAAAGAAATTAAGCAAATAAGAAAAGAACTGCAAGCAAATAAGTAAGCCAAAAATAATTATGGTATATGTACAGTCTGCCAGAAAAATTAGCATATACCTTTTAAAATAATGAGATTTAAAAATCTATACACATTTAAAAAAATATATATTTATGGTAATATTACATAAAATTGAACAATGGCTTATAAAATAAATTATAAGAACCAAATTACCTCTTCAGAATATATGAAAAAAAAAATGTAAAATTACGTCACAACGATATGCATACAGAAGTTGCTTTTATAGGACGTCACATCAAATCACTCTATTATGAAACTATCATTCATCCAAGTTCCAGTTCAGTATCGCAAGTTCCAGTGACAATAGCTCCAAGAGATTAAATTATTGTTGACTTTTGATTTTGACAATCCGGTTGAAATAAAATAAATCTTATATTGAAATTGCAAAAATTGTTGGACATTTTGGTGTACTGACCAAACTGTTACAAATGATTACTAAATAACTAGACTTACTTTTAACAAGCCTCATGATGGATGACCAATAGCTTTGAATCATAAAGTTGTTCGAGCAGTAAAAAGTAAGTTTAAATATGAATAATCCGCTGTAATATGTTTCGGCGACAATTAGTAAGATAGGCAACTGGAGTACTAATAAGTGTGGCAATCTGTATGCAGATTGAAAAATCAACCAGTCTGAATGATTTCATGGTAGAGTTCCGCGAAGATAACCGCTCGCAGCCAGAGCAAATCAATGAAAAACTTAACTTTACTAATGAATATATCCATAAGGATTTTGATTTTTAGGAAACTATCATTTTCACTGATGAGAGTAAATATAATGCTTTCGGAATTGATGAATGTGGTAAAATTTGGCTGCTCACAAACCAAGAATTGAAACGTTTAAATGTAGTTACCGCAGTGACTGACAGATGATTCCTGGATTAATGGTAAATATTGGCTGCTAGTAATGGGAAAAAACTCTCAATGAAGGTTATATTCCTTGTTTCAGATATTACAGGATATGGGCGTGCGTTATCGTACGTGCGTTAATGTGCAGGTATCTCCAGTTTACAGCTTGGAAGTTAGTGACTCTTTTAGCATAACAACGATCCAAGACACAGCGAATATTATGAAAGAATATTTTTACAATTTCCATACCCTCTTGAATCACCATATTTGAATCTTGCAGATTACATATGAAATGAAGTTGAACGAAGAGTTTGAATATACGTGCTATGATATAAATAATCATTAAAAGGCATTGGCGCAGGCTTGGTTTAAAATTGGCATTAAAACACATAAAACCTTATTTTTTCAATGCTTAAAAGATTACAGTCTGTCATTTATTTTCAAGGCCAAGTTTATCTAATATTAAATTAAATTATATTGCATAAGTAAGTTTTTAATTTTTTTTCTTTGAAGTGTATGTACATTTTTTGTGTTATGTGATTCTAAATAAATAAACTATTTTTGTTTACCAGTAGGATATGCTTTTTTACATAAATATAGATAAACGCAATTTGTACAACAATATAAAATAATATTGCAGCTTTTTAACTTTTATAGTTACATAATATCATTCTAGGCGTACATTGACTTTTGTGATTATTGTGTAATTGAAGTTATTAGTGTTTCGTTTTTTATTATTTTTTATTTATTCAATCAAACAATGAAAGCAGTAATTAAATTATTGAAAATCGTAAAAGAATTTTTAAAAATAACATACCATAATTACATTTTATAATACTAAATATAATATTCTTTAGTATGGTATAACGAGATATCTTAATTATATATTATGTTTTAAGTAAATAATCCAACTTAATAATTATATATAATTAAGATATCTTGTTATAGTACACACTAAAAATATTATATATATTATTATAAAATATAACTATAGTATGTCCTTTTAAAAAAAAAATCGATAGTAAAAATATTTTAAAAATACATATATGTAAATATTCAATTCAAAATTATTTAAGTATTATTATATTAACAAATAATCCGGAACATTCAAGAAACAAAAATATATATGCATTAATTAACTTTCATAGCACGAGCTTGTTTTTAAAATTCGTTTATTTATAATATATTGTTCCTTAATTAAATCTTGAAGAATTTGTCCGAATTTATTTCTCAAATTTCTTATAAAATGTATTTTAAAAATATAACAAGAATAAATAAGTAATACTAATTCCGTGAAAACATTTTGATTTATATCAAAAATATAATGACGTAAAGAACTTTAAAGCATTAATAATATCATAGTTATAATTTAGAAGTTTAAATCAGCAATACATTCATAAGAAAAGATTTATTATTTTAAATTTTTTAATTGTTACAAATTATTCTTAATCATTACAATATTAAATAATTTTTATTGTATTATTTAGTTTATTTTCCGTTAATATTTTTTTGACTGAAAAAGAATATGCTAATTTATTTATAAAATATATTTTGATCAAGATAATAAATTTAATGAAATGCAATTAGTTTTTGTCCAATTTTTATTATTTGTTTTAAATATCCTTTTCCTCTAATAATATTAAAAATAAGTTTTGCAACTCAAAAATATGACCATCTTAATTTTAATGAAATTTGATGCATTTAATTAAAAGATTTAATATCATTTTTCATACGGAAAGAACTTTTATATAAACTTGTTTTAATGTACAATTATAGTAGTCCAACCTTTTTTTTTTATGATATATTTATTTAATAATATCATATCAACTTTCACTTTTTCTTTGAAGGAAATTCAAAATGAGAAAACATGATTCATCTTTACTTATGTTCCAACAGACTTGATTAAGACATGTGCCAACCCTACTACCCCGTCAAATAATTCAGAACATCGTATATATTAGTTTTTTTTTTTTTTTTTGTTTCTTTTCCCAAAATAAAATAAAACAAATAAAAACACTCACATAAAATAAGAAAAATCTCCACACTGCAAGCAAAGCAACCCAAACTTCTATTTCCAAGATTTATAGGACAACACACAAAAAAAAAAAAACAGGACTGGAAAGCAGGGCTGAGATTTTTGTTGTTCTCATAGAAGCAGAATCAACGACACACAACAACCTATGACACAGACACATCGCCTTAATCCATCAACCCCTTTTCCAACCGGCTGCCTCATCTTTTTCCAAAAGGCCCTTTCCCCAGACAAGATTGAAAATTTCCACCCATCTCTTTCTATTTACCCATCGACCAGTTTTTGTTCCACTGGTAAGATTCACTCTTTTCGAATGAGCAGCCAAAAATCGAATTGGAAAGGAAATTTGTTTATTTTTTTGTTATCGCCTCACCAAACAGTCTTCATTAGCGTCAGTAGCGCCAACAAGTTGGAGTGCCACCTAAGAAGAACTAATAGAGGCAAGCTCTCGTTGGAATTGGAAGAAGAATGGTTGGGTTTATGTGCTTTCCGTTAATTGGTTTGTTTCCGTTCTAAGGAAGCCCCATTTCTTTGAAATATTCTTTTGTAAAAATTGTTTACAGTGTTTTTTATTATTTTGTTTTGGAAATGACGTCTCAGACCTGATTTCAATCTGGAAACTTAAAAATAAGGTGATGGTGTAATTAGAGAAAATTTTAATTTATAATGCAATTTAAAAAGTTATCTCGTAAGTTCAATATGTTAAGGATAACTTTGTTTTCCAATAAAGAAATAAATAAGACATTAATCAGAAAGGAAAGTAAAGTAATGTAAGCAGTTGTAACTTTTACAAAATACTTTAACGACTACCATATTTTAAAATGCAAACTAAATTAAATGTACTTTATTTGTTTTTTGTCCACATTTTATTATTTGTTTTCAATATCCTTTTCCCCCCAAATATTATTAAAAATAAATTTTGCATCTCTAAACCATTAACTCTTTGCAATCTTAATTTTAATGAAATTTTGATGTATTTAATTTAAAGATTTAAAATCATTTTTCATTCTGGAAGAATTTTTATATAAACTTATTTTAATGTACAATTATGTTAGTCCAACTTTTTATGATATATTTATTTAATAATATCATAGCTGATTTCACTTTTCGTCTGATGGGAATTCAAAATGAGAAAACATATTTCATCTTAACTTATGTTCCAACATACTTGATTAAGACATCTGCCATCCCTACTACTCCGTCAAATAATTTAGAACATCGTATAGAATTTTTTTTTTATCTTTTCACGAAATAAAACAAATAAAAAACACACACATAAATTAAGAAAAATTTCCACAGTGCAAGTAAAGCAACCCAAATTTCTATTTCTAAGATTTATAGGACAAAACACACAAAAAAATAAGGATTGAAAAGCAGGGCTGAGATTTTTGTTGTCCTCATAGAGGCAGAATGAACGACAACACAACAACCTATGACACAGACACACGTCGCCTTAATCCATCAACCCCTTTTCCAACCGGCTGCCTCATCTTTTCCAAAAGGCCCCTTTCCCAAGACAAGATTGAAAATTTCCACCCATCTCTTTCTATTTACCCATCGACCAGTTTTTGTTCCACTGGTAAGATTCACTCTTTTCGAATGAGCAGCCAAAATCGAATTGGAAAGGAAATTTGTTTTTTTTTTTTTGTGCCCCCTTCTTCCACAGTTACGTCTCACCAAACAGTCTTCATTAGCGTCAGTAGCGCCAACAAGTTGGAGTGCCACCTAAGAAGAACTAATAGAGGCAAGCTCTCGTTGGAATTGGAAGAAGAATGGTTGGGTTTATGTGCTTTTCGTTAATTGGTTTGTTTCCGTTCTAAGGAAGCTCCATTTTCTTTGAAATATTCTTTTGGAAAAATTGTTTACAGTGTTTTTTTTTTATTGTTTTGTTTTGGAAATGACGTCTTAGGCCTGGATTTGAATCTGGAAACTTAAAATAAGGTGATGGTGTAATTACAGAAAATTTTAATTTAAAATGCAATTTAAAAGTTATCTCTTAAGTTGAATTTGTTAAGAATATTTTTGTTTTCCAATAAAGCTCAGAAATAAGACAATAATCAAAAAGGAAAGTAAAGTAATGTAAGCAGTTGTAACTTTTGCAAAATACTTTAACGACTACCATATTTTAAAATACAATCTAAATTAAATGCACTTTATTATTCTCAATTTGTTTTTTGTCCACATTTTATTATTTTTTTTCAATATCCTTTTTCCCAAATAATATTAAAAATAAATTTTGCACTCTAAAATATTAACTCTATGTAATCTTAATTTTAATGAAATTTTGAAGTATTTAATTTAAATGATTTAAAATCATTTTTCATTCTGGAAGAATTTTTATACAAACTTATGTTAATGTACAATTATGCTAGTCCAACTTTTTTTTATGATATATTTATTTAATAATATCATTGCAACTTTCATTTTTTCGTTGAAGGAAATTCAAAAATGAGAAAACATGTTTCATCTTTACTTATGTTCCAACAGACTTGATTAAGACAATTGCCATCCCTACTACTCCTTCAAATAAATAGAACATCGTATAGAATAGCTTTTTTTTATCTTTTCCCGAAATAAAACAAATAAAAACACCCACATAAATTAAGAAAATACTCCACAGTGCAAGTAAAGCAACCCAAATTCTATTTCTAAGATTTATAGGACAACAACAAAAAAAAAAAAAATAAGGATTGAAAAAAGCAGGGCTGAGATTTTTGTTGTCCTCTTAGAAGCAGAATCCAACGACACACAACAACCTATGACACAGACACATCGCCTTAATCCATCAACCCCTTTTCCAACCGGCTGCCTCATCTTTTCCAAAAGGCCCTTTCCCTAGACAAGATTGAAAATTTCCACCCATCTCTTTCTATTTACCCATCGACCAGTTTTTGTTCCTGGTAAGATTCCCTCTTTTCGAATGAGCAGCCAAAATCGAATTGGAAAGGAAATTTGTTTATTTTTTTGTGGCCCCTTCTTCAACAGTTACGTCTCACCAAACAGTCTTCATTAGCGTCAGTAGCGCCAACAAGTTGGAGTGCCACCTAAGAAGAACTAATAGATACAAGCTCTCGTTGGAATTGGAAGAAGAATGGTTGGGTTTATGTGCTTTCCGTTAATTGGTTTGTTTCCGTTCTAAGGAAGCCCCCTTTGCTTTGAAATATTCTTTTTGTAAAAATTGTTTACAGTGTTTTTTTTTTATTGTTTTGTTTTGGAAATGACGTCTTATGCCTGATTTGAATCTGGAAACTTAAAATAAGGCGATGATGCAATTAGAGAAAATTTTAATTTATAATGCAATTTAAAAGTTATCTCTTAAGTTGAATTTGTTAAGAATATTTTTGTTTTCTAATAAAGCACAGAAATAAACAATAATCAAAAAGGAACGTAAAGTAATGTAAGCAGTTGTAACTTTTGCAAAATACTTTAACCAATACCATATTTTAAAAATGCAATCTAAATTAAATGTAATTTATTATTCACAATTTTTTTTTTGTCCACATTTTTTATTATTTTTTTCAATTTCCTTTTTCTCAAATAATATTAAAAATAAATTTTGCACCTCTAAATTATTAACTGTATGCAATCTTAATTTTAATGAAATTTGATATATTTAATTTAAAGATTTAAAATCATTTTTCATTCTGAAAATTTTTTATATAAACTTTTTTAATGTACAATTATATTAGTCCAACATTTTTGTCATGATATATTTATTTAATAATATCATTGCAACTTTCATTTTTTTTCGTTGAAGGAAATTCAAAATGAAAATCATGTTTCATCTTAACTTATGTTCCAACAGACTTGATTAAGACATGTGCCATCCCTACTACTTCCGTCAAATAATTCAGAACATCGTATACATTAGATTTTTTTTTTCTTTTCCCTAAATAAAAAAATAAAAACACCCACATAAATTAAGAAAAATCTCCACAGTGCAAGTAAAGCAACACAAACTTCTATTTCCAAGATTTATAGGACAAAAACACAAAAAAAAAAAGATTGAAAAGCAGGGCTGAGATTTTTGTTGTCCTCATAGAAGCAGAATCAACGACACACAACAACCTATGACACAGACACATCGCCTTAATCCATCAACCCCTTTTTCCAACCGGCTGCCTCATCTTTTCCAAAAGGCCCTTTCCCCAAGACAAGATTGAAAATGTCCACCCATCTCTTTCTATTTACCTATCGACCAGTTTTTGTTCCACTGGTAAGATTCACTCTTTTCGAATGAGCAGCCAAAATCGAATTGGAAAGGAAATTTGTTTATTTTTTTGTTATCGCCTCACCAAACAGTCTTCATTAGCGTCAGTAGCGCCAACAAGTTGGAGTGCCACCTAAGAAGAACTAATAGAGGCAAGCTCTCGTTGGAATTGGAAGAAGAATGGTTGGGTTTATGTGCTTTCCGTTAATTGGTTTGTTTCCGTTCTAAGGAAGCCCCATTTCTTTGAAATATTCTTTTGTAAAAATTGTTTACAGTGTTTTTTTATTATTTTTTGTTTTGGAAATGACGTCTTAGCCATGGATTTCAATCTGGAAACTTAAAAATAAGGTGATGGTGTAATTAGAGAAAATTTAATTTATAATGCAATTTAAAAGTTATCTCTTAAGTTGAATTTGTTAAGAATAACTTTTGTTTTCCAATAAAGCTCTGAAATAAGACAAGAATCAAAAAATGAATTTAAAGTAATGTAAGCATTTGTAGCTTTTGGAAAATACTTTGACGAATACCATATTTTTAAATACATTTTAAATTAAGTGTACTTTATTATTCTCAATTTGTTTTAGAAATGAAAAGGAAATTATTTTTACATTTTGTTTGTCACTTTTTTCTTACCAAATGATTGTCTTTTAATACAAACTATGAAATTTTCCTTAAGGTATATTATAATACGTTTTAGGTAGTAAATGTATGCTCTAAAAATCGTCAAATAAATGAACACAGATAAAAAAAAAAAAGTGATCCAAGATAGAATTTAACATTAGACACAATATTTAAACTGTCATACTTAAACTGATAGAATGTTTGTTACAAAAGATATATTACTTAATATAGCGTATTCATTTAGTCGCTGGTATTTTAAGAAGATATCAATGCATATTTTATAAATTAATTTTGATATTACTCATATTTACAACCAATGAACATTGATTATACAAGAGTCAAAAGGAGTTTGAATGTTTCATATACTTTTGAGCTCATGTAATTCAATCTATTTAATATCCTTCTATGTATATAAAGTAATTCAATCCATCTCATAGTCTTCTATGTATATAAAGTAATATAATTCATTTAATATAAGTAATGCATTTGTAATGCCAATTTTAATTCTTTTTAATTAATTTCTTCAATGTATATAAAGTAATATAATTAAATTAATATATCAATCCATCTCATAGTCTTCTATGTATATAAAGTAATATAATTCATTTAATATAAGTAATGCATTTGTAATGCCAATTTTAATTCTTCAATGTATATAAATTAATTTTTCTTATGTATATAAAGTCTTCAATTCATTTATATAAGTAATGCATTTGTAATGCCAATTTTAATTCTTCAATGTATATAAAGTAATTCAATCCATCTCATAGTCTTCTATGTATATAAAGTAATATAATTCATTTAATATAAGTAATGCATTTGTAATGCCAATTTTAATTCTTCAATGTATATAAAGTAATTCAATCCATCTCATAGTCTTCTATGTATATAAAGTAATATAATTCATTTAATATAAGTAATGCATTTGTAATGCCAATTTATATCACCAAGTTGAGAAAATTAAGATAAATAATAATATAACTAATCCTTATAAAATATTTCCTTTTTATATTCTTTCGTTGTAAAATAAATGTGTTTATTCTTCTATAATGTTGATGGCATTATATTTTCAATCAATTTGTAATGAAAATGGCTAAAGACATACTTTAAATTTTAAGATAAAATCACCTTTTAAATAAGAACTTATAAAATATATTCGCATAATTAATAAAGCACATAATGTGATTTGATTAAAGGCATCATCATTGTTTTTACAAAATTAAAAAATACATATATTTTAAATTATAAATTTCGTATTTTATAATTTATTTAAAAATATGCAATCATTATTTTGGTAATCAGAAGAAAAAAAAAATATTAAAAATGCAATCACAAAAATTCAAAAATTAATTTTTACTAGCACAATAATGTAACTTAACAACAAAGTTTCTGAGTTTATAATTACTTCAAAGTCTGCATCATTAACCCATGATTATATTAATGTCAATAATTACATTGTTTCCCTTATTTAAACTTTGTGACAACATACAAATTTGAAGAATGCATCTCCTTTTGGCATTACTAACATTATTCTAATCATAAGATTCAAAAATAAGAAATAAACTGAATTATGTGTTAAATTCATTTTCCATTGCAAGTCAATTTTCCAATTTATCCCCTTGAAATTCGAGCAAATTACTATAACTAGTTCTTGCTTTTCTTGGCTTATTATTCATGGGCTTGCATATCATTTATACATACAATTATGTATAATTGATACAAAATCACATGAATAATATTGCATAATATATGTGCCTAATAATAAATTATATATTGCATGAGTCTAATAATAAATTATATAATATATGTGTCTAATAATATGTAATATAATATGCATGTCTATCATATTTAATATTATAATTTATTTATATATTTTCATATAAGTGTATACGTATCTATTATATTTGATTTTAATAAAATGTTTTGCTACTGTATTAAATATTTGAATCTTCATTAAAAATTCAGATTAAAGTTAGAATTCCAATGAAATTTCTAAATAATTTTTATTCAAAATACAGTTGCATATCACTTTTAGTTCAGTGCAAAGGAGCGAATCAAAATGACATATAAATGAAAAAAACACAATTGACTGCCAATTTTATAAACATACTATTTTTGTAACTTTTTTTTTGTTCTTTATATTAACCTATTACATTTTTTATATAATGCAATTATGCAATACATTCATAATGGAAAATATAAATTATCATGTAAAGCTAGTAAATTTGTGGACACTGGTGGCAGAAGCCAGCTAATTTGATGGATGATCACCTGGCATCGACAATGAAGCCGTGTAGTACGATTTTCTAGGTTTTCTTCCATACACCCTAAACATGTTCTTCAAGGTTCTTTCTTAAAAAGCATAATTTCTTCACTCCATTGGTGAAAGGTTGGGGCACACATTAATGCGACCTAATGCCTTCAATGTAATTACAAATACAGAACTTGATTTAGTTTCCTCAAGAAGCTTAAATGACTTGAAAATTTACAATTTTAGATAAAGAGCAAAAACTTTTATTCATCATTATATCTTCTCAACTAATTTTCATATTTTTTATATGCAATTAACGTTTTGTATACAATTGCATAAAGGTTACAAAATTTTAATTAAAATATTTTAAAAATAAGAAGATCTCTGCGAGATTATTTCTAAAAATGTAAATTCATTTTAAATGAATTTTCAAAGTCTGTAAAATTCGCAAAGTCTGTTTGTCTAAATTTCAGAAAAAATGTATTACTGAGCATATCTTTTAAACTAAGAAATATAACTGTAAATTAAATAACATTATTACGCTGTCCATTTTTACGACCATATAGTTGAACGTATAATTTATAAAACGGCACTGAAGAAATGCAAAAAATAAAACTTCAATCTGAGAAAATTTGCATAATCCCAACAAGAAAAAAAATGTAATACTGTTTTATAAACTCATATTATATGACATTTAGAAAATCATACCTAATATCGCAATACATTTAGAATCGTTAAATTTAACATGGATACTTAGAATTATGGATTAATCACAAGAATATATATAATAACACAAGAACATAGAATATACTCATATTTTGAGATATAGTGTATATTGAAAGTGGGGAAAATTTTTCAAAGGATCATTAAAATAATAATACTGATGTTTAGAAAATTAAATGTTCTTCAGATTGTATTGATGATGATATTTCAGTTAGTTCGTAATATATTTAAATCGAATCATCGTAGTACTGAAATATTTAAGCGAATTATAAATTATTTTTATTAACTAAACACATTATATAAGTATTAATTTCAAAATACTTTTAATTTAGTAATATATATAACCATATATCACAAACTCTTTGAAATTCTGACCGATATGAAAACAAATTAAAATTGTCTGTAAATCCGCAATATATAAATATATATTTCTGTAGTTGAAAATACATAAATACTTTATATATTGCAAAAAGTAATGAAAAAAATATTAATTCAATTTTAGAAAATTTCAAAAAAGTAAAAATAGTGATAGTTTTTAAGGAATTAAAAAGTATATCCTGGCTAAATATGTTATATGTTATTCATTCTTTTTGAAATTTGTTAATCAGATTAATTTATTTAAAAGTATATATAAATTAATTTATATATGTTTTTTACAATCATTAAATATTATGTACCAAAGGAGAATATTTAAAACATTAAAATTGTAAGCATTATTTTTTAAGATATAGTATATGCTTGAATTACAAAACAATAGATGACCAAGAATCCATAGCCAGCCACACCCATTTTTGACGTTTCAGTTTGTAAACAATGAACGAAGTTTAAAAGTAACACTTGCAAGGCCTTAGAATATATTTATTTTCCTGAATTTTCTAAATTTTAGATTGACTGCAATTGTAACTGGAGTTTGTTTATTTTAGATTTACATCCATAACTCGTCATTTAACATTTTTATTTTAAGGCTGCTAATGTTCAGTTATGCATATTACGTGTTTAGCAATATTCTTGACTAATTCTGTTCTGTTAATCTGTTTATAAACTATGACTTGTTCTTGCATAAGGTATAAAAAAACTAAAATGTCTAATTTCAAGGAGAAAATGTTAAAGAAATAGGTTTTGAAATGTAAATATTCGTCAAAATCGCGGTGCAGATGAAAGTAAATGCGCTCAAGAAAAAAAAAATATTAGATTTAAATGAAAGTGTATGCAATTTCTTTTCTCAAATATACCCTGCGATTATTGCAGTTAATTTAAAAATAAACTCTGAAAATCCCTTGTGCATATTGAATGCAAACATTGTGATCGTAGACTTGCACTAGATTTGAAGAAAGGTAAAACTGGTCTTGCTATAAATTTAACATTGAAACATGGTACTTCTGAAAATTATATAATTTTGGCACCTCATTAACAAATGATGTACCCTCAGTTTCCCCATATACATCGACGGCTAAATATTTTATTGAAAATTAGGTGCAAGACATATTAGCAGCAAAATATTCATATTCTTTACAAAAAAAAAAGAAAAAATTAAATAAGATAAGGGGGAATAGGTTAAAATATTAAAAAATTATGAAAATGTTACATAGAGAACTTGAATGTTTTAATTATGAAAATTTATGGGTGAAACAATTATATATACCATAAAATGGTTTCTTGCCCCCAAGTTGAACCGTCAATTTACCGTTGGGCCACCAATTATATCATCTCTGGTAGCTCATATTTCTTTATATCAAGAAGATTAAAAAGATTGGATTTATTTCAACAGAAACGCAAAGTGTTACATTATGCTGTTCTCGTAAAAAAGATTGAAGTTCAATTACATAATATTATTTATTTTTATACAGCTTAAGGCAATGTCTACAACACAAACACTAAATAACAAAGTTTTAAATTTTTAGAAACGACGGATAACTTAACCGCTACCACACATCCAGAATCAAGTTTATGGAATCCGCTATATTGATTTCGTGAGAAGTTCAGCACAAAGCGAAATGATTCTCATTAAGCGGGCATTACAAATATTCAAATATCACTGTAGAGTTTATATATAAATTTATAAATGTTTCTTTTTATCCACATATGTCTAATATATTGCAAATTATATTGAAATAAGCTTTTTTAATATCTGTAAAAATAATTTATTTTATATAAATTTTAATCACAAAAAAAATATTCATTTTCAATGTCAATTATGTTCATGGTTAAAAATGTTAAAAAATTAAGAATAATTTTTTTAAGCTTATTTCAGTATAAATTCTATATTATACTGAAATAAGCTTAAAATTATTCTTATTACAATTTTTGGCATAATGTATTTAATGTATATTGCCTATCCAAAAAAAAAATTTCTACTACAATGCTTTTGTAACTGCTTTAAAACTACATGCTTTACCGCTGCTTCTAAACTACAATGCTTTCTGAGAAAAGGTGCAATAAAAACTGGCATTTTAATATTGTAAAAAAGTTCTTAACTTTTAATAGTGTTTTAATTGGCCATTAAATTTTATAATGCTGAAGAGTAGTATTAGATTTAATGCATCTCTTTTTAAAAAGCATTTTAATTAGATTCTGCGTTAATTAAGCGAAAGAAGATTAGACCTCCACCAATCTTCCATTATGCTAAAGAAAATAAGTATTCTGTGAAAAAAATAAACGCTTTAAGAAGAGAGAATGGGGAAAAAGTTAATCAGTAATTGGATTTTATCACTGACCAACCTTCTAACGTGATACAAATACCGACAAGCAATGAATCGAGAGAGAAAAAAAACCGGAGCATCACGGACCACGATGGAATACAGAAACGAGATAAAAACAAACCTCTTCTAAATTAGCAGACAAACATTTCGTCCGAGACTCAATAACTCAAAGCAGTTACTTGTAAACACCTTTTCAACAGACAACTCATGGAAAGACAAAGCGAATAACTCTTTTCCTATCTGGTTACCTATTGAGTCTATACGATTTTTATTTATCTCTTTTTTTTTTCCTTCAGCGACAGCGACTGCTTTTCAATAAACAGCGAGTGAATCCCTGCTCCATTTGTTGTGTGGTAGCTGTGTATCGATTTTGAAGAGGATGGGGACAAAAGTATCGGCAAATGTTGCCGCCTTTCGATCTCATATTTGACCTGAGAGGAAATTTCAGTCAGGTGGGCATGTTTAATGGGTCTGTAGTGACTCTTTGAGCATGCACCATAAAAAGCCAATTGTTCATCAGTATACTTTCATGGAAGGCATCCCATTAACAGGTGTTAGCTGCAATGCATTCGGTATTGATATTCTCAACGGATCCTAACGTAAAGAATAACCTCGTGGGCATCAACCATTCTAGCCACCTTATTCTTCCATCGTAAGACTATAAATCACCTCGCACTCAAAAACATATGTAAAAAATAATGTATTTTTCTTACCATTTATTAATATAAAATAAGTTTGAAATACTTTAATTAATTAAATTTAATTAATTAATGTGATAAATTCGAAATATTCATTGTGCATTTATTTAC
>BPLR01006225.1:0-26474 GCA_021605095.1 Caerostris extrusa
ACCACATGGGTTCTGCACTGGCCTGATGCTGTCAATTGCGGATAAGAAAACAACAAACTATAACATGTTTGACATAATTAATAAAATTGCGATTACTCCTCAAGCAAATTTCAAAAAGAACCTTATTTACAAAAACAGTATAACATGGTTAGTATGATGGTTAATATGGAGTATACCTCCCAGACGATGCAATACAGGCCTTACAACGCCTAGGCATGCTGAGTATCAAATTATCAATCTGATCTTGGGGGAACATTACACCACTCACCAAGCAATGCCTCCGAAGTTCCAGTTGACAGGTGGGGGGGGGTTGACGGCTGCATTCGTCGGCCAACATATCCCACACATGCTCTATTGGATTCAAGTCCGGTGAGTATGCTGGTCAATCCATACGGGTGATATCCTCCAATTGAAGGAATTTCGTTTACAATGTTTGCACGGTGACGACGGGCGTTGTCATCCATAAACAGAAATTCTAGCACCCATGGCGCCCCCGGAAACAATACATGTTGTTCCAGAATGACATCCCGATAGATGTCGCCTGCCATCGTTACATGCTAATGATGATAGGTCAGTTCTGGAACCAAGAATAATTCCTCCCCCAAACGAGCCATCCCACCACCGTAACGCAGGCCGTTCAATGGTGTTCTCTTGGTGGAAACGGGTACCTGGCGCTCTCCATATGAAAGTCCGGCGAGAATCAGACTGCAAACCAACCTGGACTCGTCGGAAAAACATCACACAAGACCACTGTTGCGGTGTCCATAATGCATGCTCTCTACTCCAGGTTAATCGCAGGGAGACAGTGAGTTGCGGTAAGTGGAACACATCTGACAGGCCTACGAGCATATAGACCAATGTGCCCTAAGCGTCTGTAGACGGTCTGCCTTGAAAATGTCGTACCGGCAGCTGAAGAGAGCTGACAAGACAGGTCTGATGCTGTGCTCCGTCTGTTTCTTTTGGCAGTCACTGCTAAATACCGGTCCTCATTCGGCGTTGTAACTCGGGGGCGACCTGTGCTGTAACATCTACTCACATTACCATCATCTTGGAATCGTTGCCAAAGCCTGGAGATGACACTCTGAGCGATTCCAAGTTCCTCGGATACTTCCAGCTGGGTACGTCCACATTCCAGTCGTCCGATAATTCTACCACGTAAACAATCATCCAAATGCTTCCTTTGTGCCATAACTATGCAATTATTGCACTGAAAGGCTTTTAAAGCTTGTGAACAATTTTACTTCTTTGCCACCATTCCTTATATACCCCTCTCTTACACTCGTCATTGTGACGTACTATCCGCGCCATCTGGTGGTTTCTTGTAATTTGCATATTCTTCTTCAAGATGTGTGTTATAATTCTACAGGTGAAATTTTTATTTTAGAGTTCAATTTCTGTGTGATTCTGAATTATCCTTAATTTATGGACATGAGTGTAAATATTTATTTCAGTTAATGGAAAAAAACCGTTTCCCATTGTCTTAAAATTTTAATAATAATTTTGTTAAAAATTTGAAGATTTCCTACTTAAACTTGTATATTTTCGTGGTAAAAGCAAGGACTATACTTTATTAATGAAAATCCTATATGTTATGCCAACTTACATATTCCTTTTAAGAAGTCTGTGGAAAAGTATTACTTGATGGAGTAGTAAAAAATGGTTCAGGAAACTTTTCTTCGAAATGACCTTCGAAATTACCAACGTCTCGTGTGAAGCGCAGGCATAAAAATAGTTCAACTGTTATTTAACACGCCGTTCGAAATTTCGAACGTCTAGAAAGCTAGCAAAGCGGGAAAACAACTGTAAAACGTAAACATCGTAAATAATCACAGAAGTAAAAAGTTTTTTAAAACATTTAAAACTTTTAGTTCCGTGTTTTTTTTTGGAAATGACATTTGTTTTGTACCATCGCAAAACGAGATTTTTTATTCTATTGAAAGCAATAAAATTTAAAAGAGACATATGGCCTAAAAAAAAAAAAAAAAGGTAGATGTCTTAAAAGATTTAACTTCTAAGACAAGTCTGCTCTGCCATTTGTAATAATTTGTATTACTATTCCTTATTGTTCGAATCCATGGTCCACGATAATTTCGCACTTTGTATACAGCCCCTGGTAACCTTCTCTCAAAATGTCTTTATACTGCTCAGTAAATAAAATTTATTTTTAATAATATGAAGCAATTCTCAAATACTACTTACTATTTAATTTTTTTATTTACCAGAAGGAAAATATAGTCACAAATAAATCCGTACTTTTAATTTGATTTTATAATAGCAAACAATGAAATTAATTAATTAATAGCACTGTTACGTTTAAACCTCACTTCACTAGTGGATATCACTCACTCAATAGATATAACTAATAGTTCTTTTTCAGTTAAATGCTAACTGATTAACTCCAGAACTTACTGACGGAAGAGTCTCCATAGTTTGCAAAGGAAATTTTTTAACAATGAAAATTATGCAGACGCTAACACTTCTAGTAGCAAATTGAAGTTTAGTTTCTTGAAAACTTTCTTTTGGCGCGTTATCGCTGTTCGACACATTTTACGTGAATAAAAGAATGAATTACGTGAAGAAAAAAACCCAGGAAGGTTTTTTTTTATGTATAATGAAAGCTGTCTTTGAACGGGAAAACTGACAAGGAAAATAGTAACTATAGTTAATTTTATATGATACATATTTCTCTGAATACCACAGAGGGCACCTGGAAATTTTCTAAGGCGCACCCCTTTCAGAACCACTGTTTTATTGTATTATTTAACAGTACCCACATCTACTTTGCTGAGCGTTGGTTTAAAATTGAACTTGCTTTTGCAATAATAACGTAGAATTAAACAAAAAATAATAATAATAAGCAGTTAGAGCTTCTGTTTCCAGGCTGCTTTCAGTACATTTAAGTACATTCGTGCTGGTATGTACAGGTTGTGCTTCCAATACGCTGCTAACAAAAGATCTGGTTTTCTAGTCTGAATAAAATAGATAAATCAATATAAATTAAAAAAGTCTTGTAACTCTAACATGCGTTAGTCTAGCCATTCTGCAAATCCATCACTAAACTTTTTATTAATTTGTGTAAAATTTCTTCAATCGATTAATGTTCTTTTTTTTTTTTGAAATAGGTTCTTTTGTCATGCATGAATGAAACTTTATCTGGTAAGTTTTCCCACTTTTTTTGTTCCTTTTTTTATGCTTTTGTAATGGGAACTCTTTTTAATGTTTTGTAAAAGACGCTAATGGCATTTATAATGCTATTCTCAGTATTGGGACAATGAAATCAATCACAAAAAGAAAGCAATTTTAAAAAAGAAAGTTTAATTTAATGCACTATTGATTCACTTTCTTATTTCTTCACTCTGGTTTCCAATAACAAAAGACTTTCTACAATAAAGAAAAACTAAAATGATTCCTTTTAAATCCTAATTTTTTCTCACACATTGTTCATTATTCAAATAAAAAAGCTTATGAGACATCTTCTCAGAATTATGTTTAAAATAAAAATAATATAAATGCATGTATTCATCGAAGCGAAGATCTCATGTATTCTTTTTTAAATTTTAATTCCTACTCAATTTAGTTAAAGGCATTTGAATTTGTGTTGAATACCATTTGTGATTAGTATAATTTTAATAATTATCAAATATCAAAGCAGTGAAATCATTATCAAATAATCTCAATATTATTGTAATTATAAAAATACATTTCAAAAATAAGATCAATTGGTTCGTGTTCTGTATTGTATATCACAACTTTTGGAGAACCAGATAAGAACTAAAAATTGTTATTTTCTTACCCTAATAGCTCATAGAAATATTCAATATAGAGGTGATTTGTAAGCACTAATTTTTATAATTTTACTCTTGCTACTCAGAGAGGTGATTTCAAAGGTCTAATTGTTATAGTTTTCCTACTCTAACCAATCCGAGAAATATTCCACAGATAGGTGATTTGAAGAGTCTAGTTGTTATAATTTTCCTACTTTTACAACTCATAGAAATATTCCATATAGAGTTGATTTAAAGGAACTAAAAAGCAATTTGATACAAGGTTTGCCGAAACAAAGGCTCTTCATTATTGCTCCTACAATGGATGCTAATGCAAATAATGTGCCGAAAAGTTTGCAGATGGAACTTATTAGATTTCAGCCGTATTTATCTCAAGATCATAATTTAACAATTGTTTTAATGGATTTTTATAAATCTTATTTGTAAAAAGAAAAACCAATGTATACCCTTTTGAAGAAAAAAATCATTTGTTTGTTCGACAATACATATTTATGAACAAATATATGGCATATACAATATATACAATGCATATTCATGAACATATATGTGTGTGAATAAATTCATATTTATGTTTTCCGAGAATGAAGTACAATAATATAAAATTTAGCAAGGATAGCGAATCTTCGCAAACTTCGAATATGAGATTATCTAAGAAATTTATGTTATGTCATTCATTTTATTTTGAAATTTATATAGAATACATAAAAGCATTGTATTATAAATAAGATAAATATGAAGAATTAAGTTTTAATTTATTTAATATTCATTCACTTTATTTAATAATTTGTGTATCCCTTCACTCGGTGACATAATGAGAATTTGAAAGCCTTAAATAGGAAAAGGTTGACTATTCAATTCTTGATTTTTTTTGGTGCTCATATTATTAGTTTTAATAAAATGTGTTTGGTTTTTTTCTATTATGAATATTTATGAAATTATAACATTTTCCTTATGAAATCTCCTAATAATCAAAATTAAAACCAAAATTGACTTTTTTAAATAACAAGAAGTTTTAAAAATAAACTACTTTCTTAAATAATATTTTTGCAGGACATTGTTTTTTTGTATTGTTATTTTTCAGATTTATTATCATGTTTTTAAGAAATTTATTTATCATATTTTTCTTTCTTGGCAATTGGAATCTCTTAAATAATAAATAAAAAACAGATTAATTAAATCTTTAAATATATTTTTATAAGAAAAAAAGTTTACATCTTACAATTCAGTCTAATTACAAATATGATAAACACATTTAGCGAAAACTCTACACATGATAAGATTATTAAGCTTAAAATAAGTACATTACAATGATGTTTCTTAGGGAAAAAAAAGTTATTTTTTGCTTTCGTAACTGACGAAAATTTTTTAAAAAACATCAGCTAAAAATAGTAATGTCTCAGTTATTTTTTATATTTCTTGGTTAATAATCAATCTAAAAATGATAGTTGTTTTTACATAAATATTGAAAAGAATTGTTTTCTTTTATTCTTTTATTTGAGTTTCATCCCATAAAAATAAATTAGTAAATAAATAAGTAAGTAAGTAAAAAATATATATAAGATAAATAAGTATATGAATGAGTAAACAAATAAATAATTAAATATGAATATAAATGGGATTAATAAGAATATGAATGAGTAAATAAATAAGTAATTAAATAAGAATATAAATGGGATTAATAGGAATATGAATGAAAATAAATAAGTAATTAAATAAGAATATAAATGAGTAAATAAATAAGAATATGAATGAGTAAATAAATAAGTAATTAAATAAGAATAAATAAGAATATGAAGGAGTAAATAAATAAGAATATGAAGGAGTAAACAAATAAGAATATGAAGGTATAAATAAATAAATAATTAAATAAGAATATAAATGCTAAATAAATAATATAAATGTGTAAATAAATAAGAATATAAATGTGTAAATAAATAATATAAATGAGTAAAAAATAAATAAAATAAATAAAATTACATAAGTTGTAAACTTGTTTTTCATAAAAATTTTTAAAAAATGAGTTGAAAACCAAAAAAAATTTTTTCTTTGATTTGCCATTTGATGGCACCAAATTAGCAAAAGAATAAATAAATAATAAATAATTGTTTATTTCTCATAAAAAAGACTCTAATATCGAAGGATGGATATTTTCTATAAAACTAAGTATTGAAAATCTGAAGTAATTATCTAGCATAAAATATTTGTTCCGGCTGATTACTAAAGTTTTAAAAAAATTTTTTTCTAAGTCTTGTTTTTCACGGTTTCAGACGTCAAACTCGTGACAACTGCTATGTCCCAGCGAACACTTGTCACGTTCACTGTTTTGACTTTTAAGTGACACTGGTTTTAAATTTCTGTGTTAGTCATTACTGGAATTCTTCATGTCGAGTTGGCAGCTGAAAGTAGAGGAGAGAAAAAAAAATGGAACACAACTTCCGCTACTGCCATTCCTAGAAAAAGAAAAAAAGTTAAATAATCTTTAATTGTTAGTGGCTTTATTATATTGCAAGAAGTTGTTTAACGATGTATCTGTTTATACATATCGTGTTCCAACTGTATAAACAAACGTTCTTGAATAGAATTTCATTTTGCCATCTGTCAAATTTGTAGGTCTTTTTATAAATAATAAACGATTCTTTTTTTTTTTTGCATGAAACCTTCCTGTTAGATGGAACATACATTTTTTTTTTTTGTTGAGTCTGATGTAAATGAACTAATAAAAGCTTTCTTAGTAAATATTCATCAGAATGGAAAAATTATAGTTCTTTTTTTTATACTCTTAATTGCTCAATAAGTGGTTTTTCTTTCTGTAATCGTATCAAATCATAATCTCTGTTATTTTTTAGAATACTTTTTTAAGTAATGATATAATTTTTTTTATGATAATTTCGCGCTTGAATGTCTGTCTTAATTAGTGAAATGTTTGAGATTTTGTGACTGAAAGCTGAACTGTTATATCAAAACATTTGAAACATAACCCTTTCAGAAATTTCGCAGTGTATGTATTTAAAAATGCCCTTATTTAATTTTTTTATCTTTAATACATTAGAAACTGATTAAAATACATTGGGATTGATTATAATAGAGCATATTACATGGAAATATTTAATAGATTTTGCTACATTTCCTATTTATATCTATACTTTAATCACTCTAAATATCGTAATAAATAATTTTTAATATATTTAAAAATTAATTTTATTTTATTAACTGAATATTTTATTTTAAAATATCTAAGTTTTAAGTTTTAACCACCATTATTGATGGATAATGCCTTGTAAGTAAATAATGGGTAATTGTTTTACTGCTAAAAATTATGATATTTGATTGCATTTCTTTTAAATAATAGCTAATGTTTATCAAGATAATGTAATGTATACATAATCAATTAATATTTTTACTGAAATAAATAATCAACCCAAAAATTAGTTTATTACGTCCAATTAATAAAAACTCACTGAAACTTTTCACGAAAAAAATATAATCTGCACAAAAATCTATTACAATAATCTACACCAAAGGTAGTTTATTATATCAACTTTTTTTTTTTTTTTACATTCGTTGGGGTTTTTCCCCTGTAATTTTTTGTATATTAGCTTTATGTAGTAGCTTTTTTTACAATTTTCAAAGTCAAAAACTTAATTAAAGAAAACTCATTGAAACTTTTCATGAAAAATCATAATCTACTACAATAATCTACAAAAAAGTTAGTTTATAATATAAATTTTTCCTTATTTTTTTAGATCCATAGAAATTTTCCCCCGTAATTTTTTGTATATTAGCTTTACGTACTAGCTTTTGTTACAATTTTAAAAATTGGTATTCATTTTCAATGATTAATTTTCAAAGTCAAGAACTTAAAGGCCGAACTCACTGATACTTTTCACGGATAATATTTGCAAAAATTGAGACATACATTGATATTGTTGAAATTTAATCAATACATACATAGGTATTGCAGAAAAGATAATATAGTCTTTAATAATAAAAAAAAAAAAAAAGCTCATAACAAAAAAACTATTGGCATTAGCACTAAACAATATCATAAAGTCAATGCAATTCACGAAGCTTTTGCAAAAGGAACCGAAATCTTTTAATGGCGAAAATATTACCCTATCTCGAAAAAGAATCCTCATAACTCGATGTTGGCTGCGAATTTGCCATCCATTGTACTTTCCCCAACTAATGAGCCGTGAAGGCATAACTTACAAGCTGAAGTTCACGAGCACAGGAAATTTTAATCTCCTGCATTGAACAAGGAATCTCTTTTTAACTCTTTTTGTTTGTTCTTTTTTTTTTTTTATTATAGAAATCGACAAAGGACAAGGCTTCTTCGGTCGGCCATGTTGTACTTTGCCACAGTCTCAAGCCTGTATCATGGTTTGTCTTCAGGTAAAGAACATGCTTTGCATTCTTCAAACAATTCATTTTTTTTTTGTTTTGTTTGTTTATAAATTAGTTTAGCGCCGCAGGGAAAAAATTTGTTACAGCTGATAAACATTCGAAACAATTCTTTTATTAAAAATGTATTACATTTGATGATAAATCGTTTTATATCTGAATTTTGGTTGAAATAAGTGGATTAAGTGAATTTCTTCTGACTGTCATCAAATGTAGTTTTAAAAAAATTTAAATTTGAATTGTCGAAATTTTTGGAGTTCAATAAAGAGATTGAAAATAATGCATGAATTTTTCGTGCGAGCATTTTATTTATCTTATAAAAACCAAATACAAATGCTATGTTTAAGAATTTTACGAGACCTGAATTTTTTTTTTTTTTTTTTTTCCCTATGTATTTAGACTTATAAATTAATTAGAAAATAACAATGTACGCAAAATATAATTAATTTCTAATTATAAGTTAGCATAGTTAAAAAAAAAAAAAAATATTTGAATAAATCTTAAATAAAAAGCCAACAGCAAATTACTATGTTCTCTAAATTGACACTGGAATTTAATTTTTAAAGAAATTTAAGATGATATTTAAATGTTCTATAAATTTATATTCTTGTATAAGTTTCTAGAACATATAGAAATTTATACTGATTAAATTTATATTGTGCATAATGATATCATCATTATCGGCCCTACGATGGGCGAAGGCCGTCTGCCTACTGGCAGATTTCGAGGCAAGAAGACGTTTTCTTTTTATGGGGTAGAGTTGTCAGCGTTCTACGTCTAACATTCTACAGTCATGTTAGATCGGGCCCAGCGGTTTAAAGTGGATTCCGAACCACTACAAATATACATGTTACCGCTGGGACTCGAACCCAGGGGCACCGACCACCACTCGGCAATCATGCCCCACATATTGATATACTAATTAAATTTATATTGTACATACTTATATACTGATTTGCATAGAGATTGACTGAATATTGATTGAATATACTAATATGCATAGAGATTGACTGAATATTGATTGAATAACTGATATGCATAGAGATTTATACTGATTAAATACTTACTGATCCTTGTACATATTGATATACTGATATGCTTACAGATTGGCTGAATATTGATTGAATATACTGATAAGCATCGAGATTCATACTAATTAAATTTATATTGTGCATATCGATATTTATGTGTCATTTATTAAACATTTAAATATGTTACACAAATTTATTATGTAATGTTTTCTAATAATGTTTTTTAATCATATTTTATGAAATTTTTAACATAAAATAAAAATTTTGAAATTTTAATTTAATTTTTTTTATTTATTTTTTTTTAATTTTTAAATTTATTTTTACTTAAAAATAAATTTTTTAAAAGTTTATTTTATTTATTTATATTTATATTTATAAAAATTTGTATAATATTTTTATATTTTAACACTTTTGTTACAAAATTGTTGAAAAGAAGACTTGTTGATGACAATTAAATTACGTATAATAAAGCACCTTAATTATAATTCGATGTTATCCTTTTAATATTTGGCTAAAGAGTCCCCATTACATGTTTAATTTTATTCTTTCTTTCCCTAAAGGCTAAAGACCGGGACGAGTTGATATCAGCGTGTCGTCCCAGCAACGAGATCACCTTTTACTCTTGCCTGGAGCGCCAAGAAGGTAATTATGGTAATTAGTAACTCTATGCGTGTTTTAATTGAATACTCCCAGACGTGTTTAGTGGTAGCCACTGCTTTTAATTATGGGAAGAGTATCATTTCCTTATTGCCGTCCATTACTGGATGAATGGTAGGACTTTTTTTTATAAAGTCTTATGTCAGTGAAGCTATTAATAACACTGATTACATAGGCTAGTATGGTGAAGTCTCTTGCTTTTTGAGCATGTACGATTGTTTATTTGATAACTCTACAAAAATTAAAAATGTTTTTTAATGTGTGGTAAACATTTTTTTTCAGTGAATTTTTAAAAAAAAATTAAAATGAAATTTTTATTGATTTTTATTTAATGATATTTTTTTAATTGATGCAACAATTAGTATTCATCATCAACTGTTGTGTACATCAATCTAATGTTATTATATGGGGTCCTTATTTTGGACCAGATTTAATTTAGTGGATTTTAATGCACAAAAGTGCGAATTTGCTTTTATAAATGGGGCTACCAAACTTAACATCAATCCATTATGCCTTTAATTGATAAATTCAAAATTAATTTTCCATCTAGCATAATTCATCAAGTATTGCATAATTACTCAATGACTTGCCTAACAAGTCAGCACCAAACAGAAATTTAGGAATTAAATTTTCGGCAAAGAATGCGTGGAATTAATAGAACAATGCTGGAAAGAACTGATCTTTGAGTAGATTGCATATTGCAGTTATTTATATATTGCATCACTTTTGGTAAAGCCATTCTTCTATACTTTACACAGATTTTAGCACAGATTTAGCACAGATTTTTTTACACAGATTTAGCATCGATCCATTACGTCTTTAGCAGGTAAATTCCAAATTAATTTCCCATCATACATAATTCATCAAGGATATAAAGTATTGCGTAATAAGTTTGCCTAGCAGGTCAACAGGCACCAGATAGAAAGTTAGGAGTTAATTTTTCGCAAAGAATGATTGGTATTAATAGAAGAATGCTGGAAAGAATTAATAGATTGCCTATATTGCAGCAATTGATATATTGCATCACTTTCAGTAAAACTATTCTTCTATTCTTCGCACTGATTTATGATTTATAAATTTGTAATATGATGATTTTAAATTTTTTTTTTCCTATGGTTCACCTGAATCAATCCTTCAGCATCAATAGAACCGTACTTCATTGTGTCAGCACTTTTATTCATGAGCGGTAATATTTGTAGAGAAACTGTCCCTCATTCAGCAATTGTTCGGAGAAAAGCTGATAAACTTCTTTCATTCAATCAGAATCGAATCGAAACAGTCATACTACAATTACCATATGTTATACGTTTTTTAAAACAGTAAATGTAGTTCTTTGTACAGCGAGATTCGCACACGCGCACAATTCGCACAATTTACATGCTGCTAGAAACACTGCGATTAACGATGATTAATCATCATTCACTGATTTAATTTTGATTAATCACTCACAATTCAAATACAAAGGTACAAAGTATAAAAAATACAAAAGATAATAAATAGTATAGCAAGTTTTAAATAAGTATCTAAAAGTAAGAAAAATTTAATAATAAAAAATAAATAATAAATTTCACAAACTTTATCCTCTTCAATTTCACAATCTTTATCCTCTTCAATTTCACAATATTTATCCACTTCAATTTCACAATCATTATCCATTATTAATTTGAAAAATCGTTTAATGATAATTCTAAATCAAACTGATGATCAAGCCATTGTGTTCAATGCTTAACAATGCTTCAATGCTTGCTTTAAAATGTAATCATGACAATGTTCTTTTAATTACTAATGCTTTTACTACATGGGATGCACATTAATATATTAACCCATTTTGATATTTCATAATACATTAGATACAGTTAGATCTGTCTAATAATGTCCTAAGATGTCCTTATAGCATACTTTTATACTTGCGAACATATTTTTAGCCCTCCCATTTCAAAAGTAATTTTTAACGTTGTCTTAAATGTTTCAAATAGTATGTACAGCAAATTATCATTTGATGATTATTTGAATGATCATTTGGTCATAATTCAAAATGAAATTGATATTCAAGCCATTGTATTCAATGCTTACCAAACCATAATCTTAACGTTATTTAAATATATTAGTAATTTTATTATACGAATAGTGTTTATAAACTTTGGTTTATTATAATACATTAAATATACCAAATGCATGTTTTGCAGTGGGCCAGCAGTGCTGTAGCAGAGCGGGCAAGCCGGAGTGCTCCAGTGCCTGCAAAGAGCTGTTCGCCAGCACCACAGAACCCTCTGTGCAACTGAGGACTTACGTCAACAACATGTGTGCACACGATCACCCCAGCGTTGCAAAATGTGTCAAGAATTACACACTTCTCACTCCAGCGGAAAACCCGGCAAGGAGTAAGTTGTCAATATTTATTTATCCCCTTTTTCATCATATACTGTTGAATGGTTACAAATTGTTGTTGCTACTACTTTTATTACAAAGGTCTGTATTGAAATTGTTACCATGGTAATCACATATTGTTTGGGTAACTTCATAACTGAATAAGTATCAGTTCAATGGCATGTTGATAGTACTGTATCCAATGTTTGTGAATAGATGGTGTAAGGTGTTGCTAGTCCACGTCTAAGTGAACTATCGCTTACAGTTATTCATGATTCTATCTGTATCCTTAAAAGGGCATTTAAAGAATAACGATAAACAGCTACATTGAAAATTAGTGAACTGAGTTAACTGCGTCGTGTATGCATGTAGTATGAAAAATCTTTGATCCTTTAAGTCAATTCGATTGGGATGCGAATCACAATCATTACCAAAATCTAGATCGCCATCTGATTAGGTGAAAATCTAGATAAGCCAAAGTCACCAAAGACCCTATATCAAAGTCTAGATCACCATCTGTCTAGGTGTAAGTCTAGACCGCCATTTGTCTAGAGGAAAGTTTAAATCAGCCAAATTCACCAAAGATCCTATATCAAAGTGTAGATCGCTATCTGGCTAGGTGAAAGTCTAGATCAGCCAATGTCACCAAAACTACTATGTCAAAGTCTAGATCGCCAATCTTTCTAGCTCTTGCTTTTGGAGGTAAAAGATATCAGAATGTTGAAATAATTGGGTTTTTCTGGTCATTTCAAGAAACTTAGATAAGTTTCTTGAAATGCATTCATGATCTTCCTTTTGAACAGTTGTCTTGCAGTTCTGAACAGTTTGACTTGGAATCGTCCCGGAATAAACTTAGCCTTTAGGACTTTCACTTTTACACATATTTCTCACGATAGAGTAGACTTGAACAGGAAACGAATAGGAATTTAACCTTGTTTTCCATATGTGAAAGACAAATCTGAAATTCTGATCTGAATTCAAATCTGATCATTTACCTTGGGAAATATTTTCGATAAAAATGCATTATCTTTCAGAATGAATAATATCACATATAGCAAAAAGCAACATCGTAATAAAAGGTATAAAATAAGTAATGAGTAAATCCTAATGAAAGTAAATCTGTAAGATATACAATTTATGGAACATATATATATATATATATATATTCTGTAAATTTATAGAACATTTTGTAAATAATTGCCTTTCACTTTATAGCTATTAGATTTTCTTTCCCTCTGTATATATATATATATATATATAAACTAATTAATTCCCTGGAACTACAGTCCATGGTGGACCAAGGCCGTCTGCCTGCTGGAAGATTTCGAGTTAGGAAATCGTTTCTTTTAGTAGGGTAGGGCTGTCAGCAATACACTTTAAGGTCATATTAGACTAGGACCTACGGTTTAAAGTGGATTCCGAACCACTACATGGTCCATGGCACCACAGGACCACATGGAACCACTACATGGTCCATGGCACTATATATTTGCATTAAACAAGATGCAAAAAAAAAGTATTAAAAGTTTACAATAAATAAAAACTCAATTCCAGTGCTACTTTAAATTCATAGTGGATCTGCTTAAAGAAGGTTTTTCAAATTTTCTCTTGTACAGCACAAAAATGCCAAGTTGATGAAAGTTCTGTTTCCGTATCTCACGAACTGTGAAATCTCAAGTATCTCAGGGATATTTTATATGGGACGTAGCCCCTAAAAAAAAAAAAATCTTAAGAGTTCAAAATGCCGAACGTTTGAAGACATCGACGATCGCTGCAATTTCTGCTTTGAGTAATAAATCGGTTCGGTATTAACAGTAGCAGAATCTCCCATTGATAGCCAGAGTAGAACTTCAAGTTTTGAAGATTTTCTTTAACATTATATACAAATTTTGTGCAATATCCTTTATCCTTCCTAGAAGTCTGATGACAAATATTTCACCACCACATTTACTAGGGAACTATGTTGAAACTCAATGTGATTTTCTTCGTTATATCTGAAAGTTTTTGCAAAAAGTACAATTGCCTCCACAAAAAAACAAAAATTTTTTTTAATCATTAATTCAAAATTTTATTCAGGGAAGATAAAATAGCTCGTTACAATTTATGGTTATATTTTCATCTCCTTAAATTCCAATTATGTGCCAACAAATCAAAACATCAAAAGAGATATGGCCACATTTTTAATCTCCAATGGTTGTAGGCATGTGAAATAAAGTGATAAAACAGGACGAAACACCTACTGGCAGCATAAAAATCTTTTTATAGCTATATCTTTATACACTGAATCTGGTTATTAAATTTCCAAATCACGCTGTTGGAAAGGAAGAGGGCGCGCTACTTGAATGTATAATTTTCACAATTAAAAGGAACTGGTGAAAAAAATTTAGAATTAATAAGAAACAGAAAGATAAATAGTAGTAAAAAAAAGAATGTTTGCCTTTTTTTAGAGAGAATATTTAAATTTTAGATTCATTAATTATTTTTATACTCTTTTTCATTTGCATAAAATTTTAAGTATTTTACACATATTTTCGAGTTTTATCGGTAGTTGACTCGAAAATCATAAATAACCCAAAAATGTGACGTTTCCACGTTTCTTTCTGTATTGTATGGTGTATACACCCTTTATAAGTGCGATGAACTTGGATAAAATCACTGTTTCATTAAAGGAAAAAAATTTATAGTGCTATTTTTACTATGTCATTTCTTAATTTTTTTCTATTAATGATTTATTATATATATATATATAATGGGTCCTCATGACCGAGTGACTAGCGTTTGGGCCATGGATGTTTGTAGTGGTTCAAAATCCACTTGACTAATGTAACAATGGAAAAAAATTCTTTAATTTTGTAAGAAAGTACTCGTGTGATAATGATGATAATGTAAATGTTTGAAGCATGATTGATAAAGTAATGAACGCTCAGATCTGGACGTAACTTTACCGGATAACACTATTGAATTAATATGTATATTAAAAGCAAGCACTTAAGTATTTAATATAGAGCAAGTACTTAATTGGGAGAGCAAGTACTTAATTGGGAGAGCAAGTACTTAATTGGGAGAGCAAGTACTTAATTGTGAGAACAAGTACTTAATTGTGAGAGCAAGTACTCCGCACGATAACGGTAAAACAAACAATTTTTGTGTTAGTCAGATATAATTAGCGCTCTGGTTAGGTTTCGAGTCCCGGCGGAACCATAGATGTTTGTAGTGGTTCTGAATCTACTTTAAACCGTAGTTCCCTGTCTAATGTGACTGTAGAGCGTTGGGCGTGAGGTTGACAACCCTATCTCAAAAAAAAATCACCTCTTTTTTCGGAATCTGCTAGCAAGCAGGCGGCTTTGGCCCACCACGGGGCTGTTACGCTATTAAAGAAGATTATGTATAATGTAAAAATTTTGGGTAAAATTTCTAAAACTTAAAAATATAACAGTTTAGAAATCCGGAGTCTGAATGACCGAATGTCTAACGCTCTGGTGCCACAGGTTTCGGGTTCCAGTCCCGGTGGTGCCATGGATGTTTGTTAGTGGTTCGGAATTAACTTTAAACCGTAGATTCCTCTCTCGCACATGACCGTAGAGAATAACGGAGATCAATCAAATTCCCAAACTGTAAAGGGCAACTCAGCTCTAGGCACAGGGATGTGGTGTGGCGCAGTAGTAGCTTAGAAATCTACTTTTTTTCTGGTACGTAGATAAAAAAAATTACGAAAAAAATTCAAATAAGTTTTTAATTAAATATAAATTATAATTTTAATGTATTGTAGCGAATCATTAAATAATTATAACAGGGCAGTTTATAGTATTATTATAACACATCGATAAAGTGAATAGAAATGTCAATGTTTTTTTATCATTTTATAACAATTACAGAGTTTTATTACTGGATAAAAAAGAGATGTATTTTTTTATGCATATGTTTTTAATTCAAATCTTCTAAAATATAATATTTAAGGGAAAAAAAAGTTAATGAAAGAATTAATTAAATGTCTACAAAATTTGAATAAAGAAGACGAAATGAAATTTTAAATTGATAATGAAGCCCTTATTTATAAATGCTTTGCTTGCAAAAGATGAAATAGGCCGATGCAAATCAATATTGTAAAGAAAAGCACGAGTATCATTAAAGTATAAATTGATAGGAAAAAAAGCATATTTTTGAGTGTTAATAGAAGGAACTCATTATCCTGATTATTCTGTGATAGTGTTGCTTATTACAATGCATGTAAAAATTTAAATAATTATTATGTTGTTTATTACAATATCATGTAAAGAAAATAAATTTTGTTTGCTTAATAATATCAAATCCATTTATAAAGAAGGACACAAATTCAAATTTTACAGGAGAGATGAAAAAAAGATAAGATTCCTGATATGATATCATTAAAATGAAATGTCGCATACATAACTCAACGTAATTGTCGTAATACGTAATTTAGTCAAAATGATAGCTAATTCAGCAGCTACTTATGTGACTTTTTCCTGTTAACCACCTAACATGAAATATTTGAATTTTGCGCCATAAATTTAAATTTAAATGCTAGAGATGTATTGCAATTTTTACAAATTAATTATCTGTAATATCAAAACCTGTTCACGTATCCGTGGGAGCTTATCATTTAAGAAACCAGAGCAAATTGCACGCCAAAAAGTTTCTGGCGATTTAAGGAAAAAAAAAAATAGTTCGTTTAAATTTTCTATTCCTTTTGAGTTTTTAATTTACATCTAAAATCTAAAAAAAGAAAAAAATGGCTTTAAAATTTTAATTTCGTTGCCTTGGCAACACGCATGCCAAAGATTTTTGCCCATGTATGAAAGAAGCGAAAATTGAAAAACTAAGGTCAAAAACTATGCTTTATAAAATTGCAATCAATGAACGATTTGTTTCATTTTTTATTAATTTAAAGTACAAACATTTAGTAAATTAATAAAATGTGAGCGCGGAATAAAATTATTTATTTTAACTCGCACAAGAAACTTTTTAAGTATTTTTTTTTCAACATAATAAATAAATTTTGGTCTTTAAACTTGCGTAACAGCAAATTTTTCAAAGTAAAATTTTATTAATTAAAAAATATATATTTCAATCTGAATAGCATTGGTTCCGAAATTATTTTTTTTAATTTAAATTATCGGAAAAGTTCTAAAAATAATTATTTTTAAAAATTAATTAGTTTGCCTAGTATGGCTTTAAATACTATTGATTTTATTAGGTGATACACTATTGATCTGTTAAAAAATTTAATTGCAATCAAATTTTATCCTTTGTTTAAATGGTAAATTTGATTTTAATAACAATTAAATTGATCATTTCTTCATAAAATGTTTTAATAATATTATGTTGCTTAAAACTATTTAATGGGGTTTGGTCTACTTCAGCTAAATATTCTGATAGTAGTTTTTAAAAATATTTCATTAAATTATTATTTTTTCTGCATTGTAGATCTCCATTGCTGCGATCGATCTTCAAATGCAGATTGCAGGTTAGCATGCCGGAATATTCTTCGGACACAGACCATCGGACAAGAGATAGTGGATAATCTAATAGATGGTGGCTGTGGATATCCTATGCCACACGTGAGTAACCTTTAGTCAACGTTGCGTGTTATTTCATGTATCTAAGATTTCCCTTCATCATTTTTATTTTTAGTAGAACAAAATATGGTAATACATTTTTGTTTAATTTAAGACAATTTACCTTTTTCTTTATTTATATTACTTGTAGCTTTCCATCTTATTTTATGCAAAAACGTCTTTTTACTTGAAAACAATAATCTTATTTTCTTTATTATGTGTTTTTATTTATTTTTAATGATTATTATTTTGTTTCCATAGCAATTCAGAGAAACAAAAAAATATTAAACGATAAATATGCTTAAAAATGCTCACATTATGTAACCATTGAACGTTTATGTTGACTTAAAAAAAAAAATTCATACCAGAGTTATATGTTTTTCGTCTTGCACGACTCTTATCGTAACATCTGGAAGTGTTTTTTGAGATCTTCATTTTTGAAAGTGACGTATGCAGTGAAAGATAACAATATCTACAAAACGATGTTTTGACATAGAATGAAAGCATGGCCAGTGCTGATATATGTTGGGGAATCTTTATTTTTATGGCGTTTTCATGTTCTCTAGATGTTATAGTCAACAGTTATGTATGGGTGAGAGACCTGGACCTTAACTCAAAAACAGAAGAAGATGTTGATAACCTTTGAGAGGAAGATCTTAAGAGCTATATTTGGACCTATGATACACAGGGATGAACTATCTTATGAGATTGTGATGTTTGGAGCAAAGTATAAATGTTTTAATTGAAAAAGTGGTAATCATCGGATGATAAAAATACAACATCATAGAATCTTTGGGAACCTACTTCGGTAATATTAAGTCAAAGGCAACTCAGGCTTCCATTTGGTTGCCATTCTACAAATTGAAATTTTAGTGTCCGGTAGGAAGTCCTCTGAAATGAGTAAACAATATAACTATGATTGTTAATTCTGCTCGATAAATAATCGCAATCTTTTTTATCATTCCAGGATAAATTATGGCAATGTTTCCTGACCAATGCCGATTCTAATAAGCCAGAACCGAAATCCGTCTCTCGTCTTGACAACCTTGGAATCGACAGCGCCAAACTTCAGTGCTGTTTTCGGGCCGCTACCATGACTTGCCAGAGGTTGTGCATCAAGGTAAGAAGATTCAGACCCTTAATTATTTTTTATTCTTTTCCTTACAGTGTTGTGTTTGATTTCTTTGAAATCATCATCAGTATGTTACGAGAACATCCTATGTCCTCCCATGTTACGTCACATGTTCTAGTAGACGTGAGTTCTACAAAAACATGGGAGAAACCTACAGAAAGAAGATAATTTTAAAATGTTTCATGTCAAAATGAATCAGCCGGTATTTGATTCGAATTCAATTAAAAAATTAAATATATTCTTTATATTACATGTAAATAAAATGTAACTTAACTTTTGTATTAAAAATTAACAATTATAAAATTGATTTAGGAATTTAAATATCTTAAATGTTTAATTTTTTTCCCATTTGAATCAAATTTTAAAAAACAGGAGAAAAATTTTTTTCTGTATCTTTAAGATTATTGCTGCAATTCAATAATATTTTTTCACTCTATTTTTATCAACAGACTTACAGTAATGAATGGGAAGAGACGTGGGGAGACTTTGATCGCCAGTGCCAATACCAGTTGGCAGAGTCGCCAATGCTTCGCTGCTTGGCGGAAGGTACGTATAAAGAAGCCATTCAATTTAAATATCATGTATAATACATAAATATAAATATGCTCAGCAGATTTCACAAATAATGATAACTATAAACACATATACTTCAACTTAAAAATCTAATAATAAAAAAAAATGTTACGTTTTTTTTAATAAAATACAGCATAATAATGGAGTAATGGAGTAATAGCTTAATAATGGAATAATGGCTTAACAGGTAATGCAATAATCAAAGGACGGTGACATTTACTAGCTTCGTATAATGTTCCAAACCAACTCGTTTTACATATACTGATTGAAGTGGCAGATTTTGTCATTTCACACACACACACACACACACAAAAAGATTCTCCATTGATTTGTTGGCAGTACTTCTAAACCAACAGCTCAAAATGTTCTATTGGAAAACATAGATTACTAGATCACTACTTTCCAAAGTGGACGGCGTCATCCCTTAATGGGTAATGAATGATCAAAGAGGAGAGGGGGAGTTGCTCAGGTTACTGTCTAAAATTACTTATTATGATTATCCTTACTTTTCACAAATATTCTACTAGTCTGCATAAAGCTCTATAATATTTCATTTTGCATATGCTCATTGGCGTGGCAGAATTTGTCATTGCACAGTAAATAATAATGATAGTAATAATAATGATATCCACCACAGAATTTTGCCTTGCTTAATTTTATCTTTTCTTCCGATTCAGTTGAGGAACCATGCGAGTTGGGCTGTGAGGGACTCAGCTACTGCACAAATTTCAACCATCGTCCGACTGAGCTATTCCGCAACTGCGACAGCCGGACTGACCAGGCTGCCAAGCACGACGTCGACCTCTGGCAGAAGGGCATCATCCGCATGCCCACAGTGGACGTGCCTGTGCTGGACATTGCCTCCTGCTTTCCTGACACCTGGAAGACCATCGCCTGCGCCCTTCAGATCAAACCCTGCCAGTCCAAGGCGCACGCCAACATGATATGCAGGTGATGATACTGTTTTACATCAAGTTTTTACCACGATATTGTTGTTGTTTTTTATCTACCAAACAATTTATATATGACGCTTAACAATAAGCTTTACGACAACTTAATCAGAATTCAATATGCTACTTGTTATTTTGATAATAATAGTTCAATGGTCCTTTGCAAACTTGAAGAGAGAACCTTCTCCTTGTAGCATTTTTTTCTCACTGAAAGAGTTTGGGCATTTCATTCCCATGAGAGGAATGTCTGTATGACAACCCATCACTCAAATTTGTCAGCAGATAAGCAGTATTGTGGGTAGTTATATTACATGCAATTAGAGTTTTGTACTAATGAGAACAACATGTCACTGAAATTTGATAGCAGATATTCGGTATCATTTATAAGGAGACTCAGGAAATTAGAGAATGTCTGTGCGACCTTCATAGGTCAAATAAATACCGATGGAATATGGACCACGCCATGATTTGTTCCATCGTGAATGGTGATAGACCACGATCTGAGAAATGTCTACTCTGAAAAGAAATGAGGGAAGCTGACTTCCCCCACACTCTTGACAGATTGTCTTAAAAGAAGGGTTTTGGTGAAGAAAAGGAGAGTTCTGCGATGATTTGACCAGAAGTGTTATTATTATTATTATTATTTTTTTTTTTTTTTTTTTTGAGTGACTGAATAGGCCGGATTTTTTTTGTCTATTTTTCAAAGTGAATCCCTTGTGATTTCATTTATCACGCCGTTTGCTAATTAAGGTCTGCCGTCAGACTAGGTAATTTGATTCGACGTTGTCTCGAGAACTCTGAGAAATCTCCGAACTTGGAATGAACTGTACTTGTGATTTAATTTAATCATTTTTTCATATCGTTGGATAATAATACAGAGTTCATTATTTGTATATATATATATACACTGAAGTGACAAAAGTCATGGGATAGCAATATGCAAATTTTCAGATGGCAGTAGGCATCGCGTAGAACTGAAGGTATAAATGCGCAGTGCTTTCATTTCTGTTCAATTATTCATGTGAAGAGGTTTTGACGTGATGATGACCGCACGACGGGAATTAACAGACTTTGAACGCGGAATGTTAAGTTGGAGCTAGACGCATGGGTCATGCCATTTCGGAAATCGTTAGGGAATTCAACATTCCCAGATCCACTGTTGATCAAGAGTGCGCCGAGAGTATGACATTTCAGGCATAACATCCCACCATGGACAGCGCAGTGGTCGACCGCCTGGAATTAACGACCGAGACCGGCGACGTCTGCAAAGAGTCGTAAATGTTTAACAGACAAGCAACACTGCGTCAAATAACCGCAGAAATCAATGTGGGACGTACAAGGGACTTGTCTGTTAGAACTGATGATAAAAATTTGGCTTTCTTGGGCTATTCCAGCAGAAGACCGACTCAGTGCCTTTGACAGAACGACATCGCTTATAAGCGATTTTCGTGGGCACGTGAGCATATTGGTTAGTCCCTAGATGAATGGAAAACCGTGGCCTGGTCCGATTTGAGTCACAATTTCAGTTGTAAGAGCTGATGGTAGGGTTTTAGAGGTGGCGCAGACCCCATTATTTTTGTTTGGACCCAAACTGTCAGCAAGGCACTGTTATCTCAAGCTGGTGGTGGCTCCGTAATGGTGTAGGCTTTTTGACATGGCATGGACTTGGTCCTCTGGTACGACTGGACCGAACATTGACTGGAAATGCTTATGTTCAGCTATCTTGGAGATTTTTGCACCATTCATGGACTTCATGTACCCAAACAACGATGGGATTTTTATGGATGACAATGCGCCATGTCACCGGGCCACAACTGTTCGCGATTGGTTTGAAGAACATTCTGACAATTCAAACGAATGAAATGGCCACCTAGTTCTCCCGACATGAATCCCATCGAGCATTTATGGGACATCATCGAGTAGTCTGTTCACTAAAATCCTGCACCATCAACGCTTTCATAAATAAATGGTTCACTCAAATCGAGACAGCATGGCTCAATATTCCTGCAAAGACTTCCAACGACTTGTTGAGTCCATGCCACGTCGAGTTGTTGCACTTCGCCTAAAAAGGAGCGCCGACACGATATTAAGAGGATATTATATCCCATGACTTTTGTCACTTCAGTGTATATATATATATTATTCTATATATATATACATATATATATACATTCCCATGAACCTGAAAGTTACCTTCTTCTTGAAATAATGAAAGGTCAAAATATAGGCGGAGACGTTACAGAAGCATTGGTATAAAGAATGTTTATAAAATAAACAAACATAGCCTAATGCACATTTGCTATTAAATGTGCAAAAATGATTCAATTCATGTTTGTTTCTGATTTTTAACAGTTAAAATTTCTGTTGATAAAATATTCTTTTCTTTTCTATTTAGGGATGATTGCATGAAAATTTTGAGTAACTGCGTAGATCGCAGTAAATAATGAAAGGTCAACACCCTCCACCCTCTGTGATGTCCTCGTCTCCCCCTGAATAAATTGCCAGTGAGTCATTTCACATAAATTGGCTCCATTTTTAAATAATAAAGATGTTTTAGAGTAAAGCAAATTCAGATTAATCAAAAACAGTATGTTATTAACTAATAGAGTCACGATAAAGGGAATAATAAAAGATTTAAAATCTATTAATCCATACATTGGCCACAATGTAAAATAATTGAGCTATTCTATAAAATACAATTCCATTTTATCGAATTATTTTTATAATATGTTTTATTTTTTAATATTATTTTTCGGGCTTGTATCATTTCTTATTTTAGTTATAGTAGTTAATTTTTCCAAAAATTGGTAACATTTATGCAACCAAGTCGTATTATTATTTCCCATACAAAAAAGTGACAGATTGTAAATCAGCTGATAAATTGCACGTTTGAAATAATTTGTTTTATGAGTTAACAAAGGAATTTTTTTATAATTACAATCTATCTTTCACCCCTCAATATAGCTGAAAATAAAATTATTTTCCTTCAACATTGTAAATGATATAAAAGATGGTATTATCATAAGTGACCATGAGTATCGAGATTTCTATATAGTATTTTCGCATGCAATTTTCGTGTTACATGAAAATAATTAAAAGTACGTTTCAAGTTTACTGCGTATTAACAATACTGGCGGGTTAAAAAATAATGTGCTCAGCATTCTTAACATCTGTTTTTCTTATGTACAGGAAATTTGATTTATTTATTTGTTTTGAAAAAAAGTCATTATATCAGTTAATATATCATTATTTATGTTTTCTTATCAATTATTGCAAGTGTATTTTTATTTCAAACATTAAGTTTAATAAAGTTATAAATAACTCCGTAATAGCTCACAGAAATAATAAAATGAGTCAAAATGTAAACAAGTAGTTCGTTCACTCAAATAATGAAGTGAGTCAAAATCACATAAATTTAAGTAGTTTTACTCAAATAATGAAATTAGTTTTTACATAAATTATTTGACTCACTTCAATAATGAAGTGAATCAAAATTGACATAAATTAAGAAGTAATCGTCTGACTCAAATAAATTATTTAGTCAAAATCACAAAATTCAAGAAATAGTAATTCACTCAAATAATGCAGTAAGTCAAAATTACATAAATTAAGGAGCAGTCGTTCACTCAAATAATGAAGTGAGTCAAAATCACATAAATTAAAATGTAGTCATTTATTTAATTAATGAAGTTAACTCGAAATCTTGTAAATAATGAAGTAGCCATTTTCGTAATTAATAAAGTAGGTTCGAAATCACATAAATAATTAATTGCACAATAGTAACCATACATGTAACTAATGAAGCACTCCAAAGGTCACATAAATAATGAAGGTCATCGAAGTCACGTTATTAATCAAGCAGCCACTCACGTAAAAAATTCTAAAGTAATCTAAACAAATAAACAAATTGAATTTTTTTATTGCTATTAATTTACTTTTCTTTTCACCGAGAGATTAGTCATTGTCGTTCATCAATTGCGTTCTCGTGTGACTGAAATGACACACATCAAAAGCTTAAAGTGACTCGATAATAGCAATCAGTATTATTATCATCATCCCATACAGAAAAGTGACAGATTGTAAATCTAAACTGATCCATGCATGTTTTTTATCAGCTTCTTTTCCGTTGTCGAAACAACAACGATGTCTTTACTATTCCCATCACCGCCATTCACCCCGTCACATCATGGCCTCATTTATCTCTTCAGGCTGCCTGTGTAACGCGTTACGCTTGGCTACTATCTCTCTTGTACCATGCATTAATTAACGCACTCGCCTATTCTTCGCATGCAATTAAACGTGCGTGCGTCGTATCTCCATTGTGAGAAAGAATCGTACGTTTCACAGTTTACGACTGCGTATTCAAAATGTGCCACGTGGCGGGCCTATTATAATAGAGGTGCTCAGCATTCTTAATCATCTGTTTTTCTTCTTGTTGAAATTTATTTATTTATTTGTTTTGACCTTTTAATGGTTGCATTGATTATGAGTTGTGTATCATTTTGTATCGTTTTTCTGCTACGCGAAATATGATATGCAAGTAATAGCTGTTATTTGAACATTAATGTTAATAAAGTTATAAGTTAAGAAGTAATAGCTCACAGAAATAATGAAGTGAGTAAAAGTTAACAAGTAGTTACTCACTCAAATAATGAAGTGAGTCAAAATCACAATTTATGTGATTTTATGGCTAACTATTTATGTGATTTTTGAGGCTAATTATTTGACTCACTTCATTATTTGAGTGAATAGCTACTTCTTCAATGTGATTCTGACTCACTTCATTATTTGAGTGAACGACTATGTCTTAATTTATTAGTCGTTTCCTCAAATAATAAAGGGAGTCATAATCACATCTCAAGAAAATGATAGCCATTCACTCAAATAATGAAGTGAGTCAAATTCGTAAAGTAAGAAGTAGACGTTCATTCAAATAAAAGAAGTGAATGAAAATCACAAAATTAAGAAATAGTAGTTTACTCAAATAATGAAGAGGGTTAAAATCACATAAATCAAGAAGCATTCATTCACTTCTTGACTTTATAATGTGTGAATATAAATGTTAATAATGTTCTTTATTCCACAAGTCAGATAGATTTGCTTTGTCGCTCTACGGTCATTTTTTTTCACACTTTTAGGCTAATTAGATCAGGACTTACAGTTTAACATGGATTCCGAACCACTAAAAACATCCATCACACCGCCAGGATTCGAACCTAAAGTACAAAAGGCCAGAGCACTAGCTAATTGACCATCTGGCCACTTCCAAGTCAAATAAAACGGTTTTAATTTTTATTGGTTGTTAAATTAATTAAAATTATTTATTACTTTAATTTCCTGCAAAACTAGAGATCTATTTGTGTTCATTGAATATTATTTTATTCTGGAAATTTTTATGCAATTGCTGTAGATTCTAAATAATATAACTCTTATCTGAAACTTATAAATACTATAATAATTCCATTTAGTGGTTTTAAATATTTTGCGATGGATCACAATTTTGTTGTTGTTGAAGATTTTGAAAAGTGTATCTTGTTTATTGTTATTAAATTCGCTTAATTGCAAAGTAGAAATGTTGTTTCGAATGCCAGAAATTTTCATTAAAGTTATTCTATCAGATTTTCTATTATTTTTTGACGAATATTCCCCAATTATTAAGGTATAATAATAATAAAGTATTATTTTAAAATTTTGTGCTTTGTAAAAATCAGGATAACTGGTTCATAATCTGGGTAATTTATGTTACAGGTGAGAGCAAGTACATGCACACTGCAGCTGACGTCACTCACCCTTGCAAAGCGAGCACTTGTCTAGCCCATGAAGTGTGCCTAGTCAACAGAAGCTGCAATTATGGAGAGCCGTGCGTTCCCTTTGTGTGTATACCAGGTATGGATTTAAATTTATAAAAACACCTTTTTAATGGTATGCTTTTACCGAAAAATATACAAGTTGTGGCTATAAAACTGTTGTTAGCATATATGTAGGTTGCCAGTATGTTTCCT
>BPLR01006226.1:0-41986 GCA_021605095.1 Caerostris extrusa
AAGGCCAAAATAAATTGAAATCTTCTGCTTTTTCGAATTTTTAAATATAATAACTTTAGATAAACATGTCATTTTATGAAGGGTATAGTATTTCATACAATTTATTATTCATTAGAGCAATCAAGTACCCCAATTGGGCAACAATAAACTCCTTAAACTTCCTAGCTAAACTCTTTTATTTTTATCATGAACCGACAAATTTATTTTGAAGTTTACTCAGTTACATAGAAACATTGATACAAAATTTTACCCTCTCAAACAGTTGTTCTATGAAAGAGGTTGATATAGAAAAAAAAAAAAAAAAAAAAATGGAAATGGCCAGACCTATGAACGTCATTGAATTCTTTTACATCAAAAATATTACTTGGTCATCTACAATATATATGGATGTCCTTCTTTTTTTTTTTTTTTTAAGAACTTTTTTCGAACGATGGGGTCATTTCTTCAAAGTATTATTTTTAATCCATAAATTGCTAACAAATAATAAAAATAATACTAATAAAGCTATTCTAGCGTTGCTGTGAAAGAAACTTAATCTTCGGTTAATCAACAATGTAGGGAAACACAGATTACTACAAAAATTTAACTTTTTTTACTGTTTTATTATAAAGATTGGACCTTTTTTAGCTTTGAGTTTGCTTCTCAGATTCATTAAAGTTTGAGACAATTGTTTCCTCACAGAGTTATTAGGATTCTGAATGGATACGAAACTGGTAATGGAATGTCTGTATAGTTTGCTGCAAGTAATAAATTAACTATAATGAGTATAATAGCTTTCAACTGAATGCCATTTTTATTATGTGTTTTCAATATTATGCATACATTGAACTAATTTGTTTTCGGAAATGATTCATGTGTAAATTAGGTCATTTTTATTAAAGCATTACTTTTTATTCTTCTCTGCATATTTTGAAAATTTCTTAAAAAGTGACTTTGTCATTCATAAAGAATACAGATATACATGTATACAAGTATTGTGATATATTTCATACATTCTTTTAATTAGGGTGCGTTTACGCGCAGAAGAAAAAATAAATAAAATTTTTTTACAATTTTTTTGCATTGAATGAGTAAAAATTATTCCTGCAGTATCTATTTTAATTTTCATGTTTGTGAATGTTTTATAACCCAGAATTAAACAATAGCACAAAAGGAGGGAAAACATAAAACTCATTCAAACAATTTTGGCTTCCTGAACGGAGCTGATTATCTTAAATCGCTACTAAATTCTGACCTATCCAAAATTTTTTTTCGCATTGACTTTTATAATTTTTCTTATTAAAACAGATTAGTTCATCATTAAATAGTAATTTTTATAAACTAGTAAAAGTAAAGAGTTTGAAACAAAGTAAAAATACTTCGCGCCTCAAATGTCGGGAGAACCTTCCACTTGAAAGGAAGGGGCCCACTGACCGCCCCATTTCTTAGCAACGAGAAGAAGAATACAAAATGAAAAGCTGACCTCTGTGCTCCCTCCCTCCGGGATCCACGGGCGGCTTGGTGGGGTGCGGAGGCCCAGCCACTGGTGGCGTCCGAACTCCTCGAGCTCCATTCCGTTCATTCGCTCACTGGGCCGCGCGTCCTCGTCCGTCTCCCGGTGTCGCCCACCCATCTGGGTCCGCCCTGTAAGGCGTGGCCTCCGTCTGGGATGGGACCGGAAAGCGAATGATAAGCGATCCAGAAAGTTTTTGCTTTTCATATCAGTCAAGAGCATTCAAAATGTTATTCATTTTTAAGATGGGTTTTTTTTTTCAATTCCTTCTATCAGCTCACACTCTCAACACATATATTTTATTCAAATTTTCAATCGTTCATAAAATACATTTTATTCATCCACTCAACTTCAAACACATTTTTTTTTAACTTGCAGTGGATGACACTGGATGTTAATACGGTTTTTACAAATATTAATTCAGTAATTAAATTCAATTAATTCTTTTTTTTTTTTTTTAGATTTAAGTTGCATGCATCTACCCATAGAGGGCGCCAGATAAACTTGAAAAAAAAAAAGAATGAAAACTTTCTAAATGACTTTCTGCAATAGAGTGAAAAAAAAAGTAGGAATTGACTTTAAATTTTTTTTTTTTATATTACTTCTTTTGTTGCTTTTTCAGTTGTTTTCCCTCCCTTCCATATCACGTGGCCTATTTCTGCATTCTTAGAAGCACGCAGCAATTCGGAATTCGCAAAGACTCCAGAGTTCCAGAATTCGCCATTCACTCTATGGGATCCCCAAAAAACACAGGTTTATGCGTGCAAACAACATTCCATTATTAAACTCTAAAAAAAAACGCGCTCATAGATTGAGAGCAGTGGAGTTTAGCAGTGGCGTTATTTGGAAAAATGTATTTGTGAAAACATGTCATATATGAACATATAGGATGGAGTTCTAAAATTTCTTTCTTATTTTCCATAATAAATATTCCATTAATTTTAATTCATGTTTGCAGTTTGATTTATTTGAGTATTTTTCTAATAGAACCAGGGCAGATTTCAGATGAAAAGAGGCCCTAGGCTATTCCCACTTATGAGGCCCTTTCACCTTCCATTTTTAAGTTTGTAAATCACTTATTATGTTTGTTTATTAGTCATATGTGTAGAATTTCTCCTTATTTTTTGATTCAGTGTTTTAGTGTTTACTGTTTTAGAATAGTGCAATTCTAATTTTGCTAACATTTTGAATGCAGGCCCCCTCTTGATCTTGAGGCCCTTGGCTGAAACCTAGTTAGCCTATAGGAAAATTCGGTCTTGAATAGAACATATTTGAGCAAAGATTACGTGACTTTTCAATCGACCTTATTATATAGAACCTGACGTTGAACACAGGTTTTCTTGCATTTTTAACTCTTTATAATTTTGTCGGCATTCAGGCAACAAAAACTGACAATAAACAGACAAGTTTTTTTTTTTGTTTTTATTTTCAAGAGTAACTGCCATTTATTAGATTTAAAGATTTAGAAATAATTATTTCTCTAATAGGCTAAATAATCTTTTGTTTTACCAAATTATTTAATTGTATCTTACAAAAAGTAATGTGAAAAATAATTGCCAGCTTTCTTAAAATTTCTTTAGTTTATTTTTAAAAAAGGCTTACATTGATTGTTCAAAATATATTATATAGCTTGTATGTAAATTTATATTAATTATAGATTATGTTAAGTTTATTTTTTATAAATGAAAACTCGTTTTTCTTAATAATGCCTAATTTTGATAAGTAAATTTGTAATTTAAAACATGAAAAAAAAAATGTCATTAAAATAGTATTCCGTAACATATATTTTAAGTGTGAATAATCAACATTTTCAAGTACATTAGAAGGGTTTTTTTCTGCATTATTTTCTCAATCTTTCACGTTTATTTCATAATCTTTATAATATTTGAATAATCATCTTAATGAATAAAAATACCAAACTTAAAAAAATTTAATTTTACATTTATTTTTCACAAACTTTTCACTACGATTGAAAAGTTGAACATTAAAAAAATAATCTTTATTTTGCAAAGTTTTGTTTTGCTTTTTGAGACATTAATGAATATTTATATATGTATGTGAAATATGAATCTTACGTAAGACGTAGTTGTTTTTTTCTAATGCTGGTACTTTGACCTAAGGTCATTTACCACTATACAGTTCATTTTTGGCAGCAAATTCAACATTTAAAAGGAGTGCCACATTGAGGGATCTGCTACACACATTTTGGCTGCACAGTTTTGAATGAACACTCCGAAATTCGGACGGAATGAAAGGGAATTCTGAGGGAATCGAAATCTTCATATGCACTTACTGAAAGGCATTCCAGCCCATAGTTGTGCTGATCTCAGCCTTGGAAACGGAAATTTTCTGTTCGGCTTCGGTTGTCGGCAATATATAGTTACTTTTAAGCTATATACTGGTGAATAATTTGAAATCCTAAGTGAGAAATATTAAGATAATATATATATATTGAGTGACGTATATTCTCCAAAATTCAAAGCTGCCAATGGAATTTTCAAGAATAAAATATTCTTAATCTCCAGATAATGAATCCTTTATTTTATTATCTTCATAAAATTTACAATTTGAAAATGGAAATTAGTCTCGATCCAATTCAAATCAAAAGATGCTTTTTATACAAAAAAGGATGCCAGATCTAACAATTACCCCCCTTTTTGATTGTGAAAAATTAATCAAAATCAACATCTAACATTTTAACAGGAATGATCAACTACACTATTTATTTAAAATGTAGTTCAAAATAGTTCAGCCAATTTCATTCCTAAAAACCTTCCTATTCGGCTTCTCCTTTTGCTTATGTTATTAAGTTGAATCCCAGTCCAGTGGTTGATCTATCAGTAGTTGGGTAGATTCATTCAGAATTTGAATGTTGTTTGAATTAGGTACAATTTTTCCAAAATGTTGCCAGTCCGGGTTTGGTATGCTAATGCCGACAGAGAGACAGATGATATGGGGAAGGGACCTCTTCGGGCCCATTTGCAAGGGCCCCAAACACCCTCTCAACACCAAAAAGAACGGAACTGGATATTCTGTTCTTCAAAAATCGAAATGCTGGAAAAACTACAAATGGAACTTGGATAGAATGGAGATAACTATCTTTGCTTGTTTTGAGATATCGGAAGACTCCCATTCCCCCATCCAACATGGATACTCTAAAATTTGTAGTTATTGCAGCACAAGCCAAAAGAGAAGCTGCCGAAAAGGAACGAAGTTGAACGAATGTCTTGTTCTATTGCTAATTGTGCCTTTCGCTATAAAAACATAAAACAAAATAATACACCTTATTCCAGCCACCTAATGGCGAATAAGATTATTTCAGCTCTGAATCTGTTAACTCTGATGAAGATGTTAACGTAAATTCATCCACTTAAACGTAAATTCAGACTATTTTGAATAAAAAAAAGTAATTTAAAAGTAAATAATCAATTTCAAAACCTCACTTTTAAAGTTAATGCTTTCCCTGAAAGAAATTCCACGAGCTCTTCAAAGAATCGGCGGGAATTCCGCTTGCCAGGGAAAATGTTCCAGAAGTTCCTACGAATGCTGAGCATCACAGGGCAACCCCTAGATATTTAAAAGAAAAAAAAAAAAAACATAGAATTCCAAAATTAGAAATCCACATTATTATTCCAAAACTTGACACATCAATTAAAGTGGTCCTTGAAGGACTACCAGCAAACCTTACATTGATAAAATTGAGAAAGCTCTGCTCCTTAAAGTCTTTGTTCGATAGCTCGGTTACGAAAATAAACTCAAGTAATCTTCGACACAGACACGAAGAATGACACAGACATGAATGGACTGTATAAATTAATTCCTTTATTTAGGCAGCCATCAAGCTCGAAGATGGATTGCCACACACAACCTTTCTCTTTGGTCGCCGTTGTTCAACTCATTTAGTTTATGCAGCCATCAAGCTTGAAGATGCACTGCTCACACAACCTTCTCTTTGGTTGCAGAAGTTCAACTCCCTTCTTACATTCTTTCTCTCTCTCCCGTCAGCTCACCCCTGCCAGACACCCCCACAGACAGGATGTTTTTCTGGACATAGGGCGTTGACCTCCCCCTAAACAGGGGGACATGGGTTTCGACGTAACATACCGCCCCCCATTGATATGTTTACTAAACATTCAATAATATACAATAATCATTCTAACATACAAAATTAACAATTCTAAACATATAATAAGTCATTGAAAAATGAATATGTATATGTATACATTGTACTAAATTTAAACAAATTACAAACATAATACCATGAATATAAACAAAAGCACTCTAAAGGAAATTACTCTGGCATAGGCAAAACACACACTTTTGATGCTGGTCTCTTAAAAATTCCACTCTGGGTTTTTTATTAAGCACTCTGATTTTATTATCAACACCATAATAAATATCAATTATTCTGGCTAGATACCATTTATAAGTAGGTAAATTATCATCAACCAATAGCACTAAATCACCAATGTTTACATTGTCTTTTTCAAAGACCCATTTATTTCTTTGTTGCAATTCACTTAAATAGCTACAGTGCCATTTTTTCCACACTAATTGAACTATTTTAGTTACCCTTTGCCACTTATTAAGATTATTATCTTTTAAATCAATTGAATTAGGCTCTAAAATAGCGTTCATTGATCGATTAATCAAAAAATGGGCTGGAGTTAAAAACTTCGAAGTTATCACTATCAGTAGAAATTGGACTCTATGGCCTAGAATTCAAAATTGCTTCAGTTTGTATACATATAGTTAAAACTCTTCATAATTTAAACTAGCACCTTTAACCACTCTTCTAAAATGAAATTTAAATGATTTAATGGCCGCTTCCCAGAGACCACCAAAATTTGGGGCTCGAGGGGGAATACATTTCCATTCAATACCTACTTCACATAAATATGACGATAACTTAATATCAGGATTAATAACTAACTCATGAAACTTTTGAATTTCTCTGTTCGCACCTACAAAATTCTTTGCATTATCAGAGTATAATTTAGCACATTTGCCTCTACGTGCAATAAATCTTTTTAAAGCAGCTATAAAGGATTCGGATGATAAATCAGAAACACTCTCAATATGCACTGCCTTAAACACAAAACAAACAAATAAACATACATACATTTTAAACACAATACTCTTTCTTTGTTTACCAATTTTAACCAAAAATGGTCCACAGAAATCTACTCCTGAAACATTAAATGGATAATTCAAGGTAACTCTATCTTTTGGTAAATCACCCATTAGTTGTGTTGACACTATGGGTTTTACTTTTAACAAATAACACATTTATGCACTATTTTTCTGCAAATAGATTTTCCACCTATAGAGCAGAATTTCTCACGTACATGACACAAAAGAGCAGATAATCCTATATGAAAATATTTTATATGGTAATAAGAAATTAACATCTCCGTAAATGCATGATTTTTAGGCAAAATTATACGGTGTATTTTATCACAACTACATTCCGCATTACTCAAACGTCCACCTACTCTTAAGATTCCATCTAAATCTAAAAGGGGATTTAAAGATTTTAATTTACTCTTCGACATAAGTTTCTTATCTTTCAATAGACTTTTGAAAACTTTTCTTGTTGAATAGATTTTACTAGAAATATCTCAGCAATATTAATTTCTATCATGCATGAATAACTAAACAATAATAATATACAAATTATGAATATAAATAAATTATCAATTGAATAATTTAATTTAAATGACAAACACTTGGTATTTTTAATAAATCTAAATATGTAACTTAAATACTTAAACTTTTATATAATTATTACTTAAACTCAATAAATAGTTCATGAAATTTCAGTCACTTGTTTCATAAACAATTTGTTCTCACCAACACTGGATCACTCAGTTCAGAAAAGTTCTCGTCCTGTTTATCAAGGATCTGGATCGGTTGATCAGGATACTTTCTCCAGCCAGGAACTCTGGTCTCACCTAATGTGGTATCAATGAAAATCAGATGACAATCGATGAATTGTAGCAACTCTGATGAGCACGAAAGTCTTTTAATCACTTGATTTCGAATCACTGCAATGAACTACTTAGATGTCTTAAGCTTCAAGGCACATTCACAAAGTAGTTGATGAATTCTCAAAATTAAACGTTGAGGACCATTGAAGCATATTAAACACCAACTGTAACAGATGTTACACTCTCACACGAACAGTTGAGGTTCGGCAATGGCATTTGTTGTTCAGGGCATATTCCCTTACCAACCACCTCTGTTTCTTCGACGGCCCCATAGTTGAACGGCTCCTGTAGCTTGAACTGTAGATTCCACCACCTCCAAATGATGGTTTACCATATCTGCTTCCTCTATCTCCTCCATAACGGAAACCATCTCCTCTGACTCCACGGTATTCTCCTCCTCCACAGTATCCTCGTTTATCTCCACTGGAATAGCCACCATCTTTACTGCCACGGATGTCTCTATCACCACGGTCTCCTCGTTTAACTCCATCACCTCGGGGATGGGTCCACTCTTATCTTTGAACCATTGATGGTAGCTCCATTCATGGTCTTTGAGGAACAATCAAATACTCGTAATTTCTCAGACCAGTAAACGCCATGATGAGTTGCATGAGTAGCATCTGGTACTTTTTCCTCAATTATTTTCTCGCATGTAGAATTTTCACTATTACCTGTTAATTCCAATTTCTCAAACCCTTCTACTGGCCAAATTTTTCTCAATGGAAAATCAACTTTAACTGTGGATAGTCCCCAACGTTCTCTAGTTACATTTCCTGTGGTGCTGCACCCAGACACCATAAAGCCGAACACAGTATTCTGAAGAATAAGATTTGAATTTTCCATATCACTCTCCTCATCATCATTTTCTTTCACAGAAGTACGTGGTTGATTAGAAATCATAGGCTTTACAGGTAATGCAGGCTTAGAAGGAACTACAGGTTTTACACTGCGAGACTCAATAGATTTAGGTTTTTCTTTACTTACTTCTAATACAGATGATGTTGTTGAAGGAATAAGAGAGATTCGAGTTTGGTGGCGAGAAGTGTTGCTGTTTGAATCGCTTGATTTCTTGGATTCGTTCAAATTCTCTTTTGTACTGACTTTGTTAGAAACACCTTGTCTGGAACATTATCAGTTTTTGCACTGTTTTGCTGTGCAGAAGTATTTGACGCAAAATAACTTGAATTATAAACATTGGAAAATGGTCGGGGAGCAAGATTACACACGTGTGATGTTGGCTTCACAACTCATAATGAAGTAACATTTTTCTTATTAGAAGTTGAAGAATCTAAACTATTGGGCCATGACTCATCTTCAGTTGAGGAAGACAAAGCGTCATCACTCACTCCTTTATTATAGCTAATTTGGGAAGTTTTAGCTGAATCCCTTTTCCATTTTGCAAGTTCCAACTCTTTTTCAAGTTTGGCCAAATGAATTTTCTCTATCTCTAATTTTATTTTACTTTCTCGTTTGTCGCTCTCGAATTTTTCTTTCTCTAATTCTAATTTTATTTCACTTTCTCGTTTGTCCCTCTCGAATTTTTCTTTCTCCAATTCTAATTTTATTTCACTTTCTCGTTTTTGTCCCTCTCGAATTTTTCTTTCTCTAATTCTAATTTAATTTCACTTTCTCGTTTGTCCCTCTCGAATTTTTCTTTTTTTCCCTCCTTTCTTCTAAAACATCATCCACAAGATTGCGCACTATTTCAATCCTGCTTCTATAGACATGACTGGATTTGATTAGGTTAATCAAATCTATTTTTCTAGCATTGACTGGAATGGTTAAGCCCATCTCTTCCGCTACCTCTTTAGCTCATCCTTCTTTAGATTTAAAGTAACAGACATTGTTGATTCACTTAAATTCACTAAAACAATGCACTGCAGAACTTAACAAAACCTGTCACACTAAACACTCTAATTCAACACCTTAATTAACCTAAATTAACACAACAAACAAAAGCAACTAACACATTAGAATTATTAACTTCACCTACCGATCTCATGGTAGAATACAGCCAACGATTCGTGGAAATCCAATGGATCACTCTATCTCAATGCTCAACTAATCGTCTCCGGGAGACTGGACCAAAATGTTCGATAGCTCGGTTACAAAAATAAACTCAAGTAATCTTCGACACAGACACGAAGAATGACACAGACATGAATGGACTGTATAAATTAATTCCTTTATTTAGGCAGCCATCAAGCTCGAAGATGGACTGCCACACACAACCTTTCTCTTTGGTCGCCGTTGTTCAACTCATTTAGTTTATGCAGCCATCAAGCTCGAAGATGCACTGCTCACACAACCTTTCTCTTTGGTTGCAGAAGTTCAACTCCCTTCTTACATTCTTTCTCTCTCTCCCGTCAGCTCACCCCCTGCCAGACACCCCACAGACAGGATGTTTTTCTGGACATAGGGCGTTGACCTCCCTAAACAGGGGGACATGGGTTTCGACATAACAGTCTTCAATAAAGTAAAGGTAACACAACATACCGAAACTAATACCAAGTAACTATTATCTATCTGGCAACTTATTCTTCAACTCTGTGAAGCCAGCAACGAAATCTTTAAACTAAACAAACTCCTTTACCTTTAGTATTAAGGTAGATAAGTTCAACAAGCGACCGTTTGTCACCTAATATTTTCGCTGCAATTATTTTCATCGCATTTCTTTGCACTGTGGTTACAAGATTCCTAGTTTTTCACAAGTTATGTCCTAAATATCCTGATATGAAAAGAATATTAATTCACTTGCATAAAATTAGACGCAACTGGTCAACTAACCTGCCTGGCGTGGACGCTCAAGATTTCCTAAGCCACTTTCTTGGTCAGATTATTAATAATCGTCCGCAGAGAAATGTATCGCTACAAGCAAAAATCCTAGGATAACCAACTGCGTAGTCTGAATGATGCTGATGGCTCCATCTGGAGGTGCACTAAGATACTTAAATGTAAAACTACTCATATCAGACTATTATTATTGATCGCAATTCTCCTCCCATTATTGCTAATGACCTTAAAGCTGACAGGAACAGTTCATTGAAAACGTCTCTTGTAATTCTACTAATCTTCTGGTTGAAAACACTATAAGTAATTTCTAGAATAGTCATTCTACCTCTAAAACAATTCGTACTTCAGTCTCTTCTGTTATAAATTATATTTCTACATTAAATATCAATAGGACTTCCGGATTAGACTACATTACCAAAAATCTTCCCTTTAAAATTATTCTAAATATTTGGGATATTAATCCAATCTTTTATCATCTCTCTTATTTTCCCAGCTCTTGGAAAACAGCAAGGGTCACTCCGATTCTTAAGCAAGGTAAAGATCCCACTAAACCTAGTAGCTATATTTCTATTTCCTTACTTTTTTTCCTTAAGCAAAAGCACGGAAAATTCTAACCTTAAATACCTTAAAAATTCTTATGAAACAAAATAAAATTATGATTCCTCAACAAGTTGATTTCACAGAAAAACTTTCGACAACCTATCAACTTCTAAATTTCACTGAAACTGTTCCTAAAAGTTTCTTGAATAAATTTGATACTGCAGTGATCTTCTTTGATGTAGCCAAGGTATTTGACAGAATGCAGATCAAGGGACTCGTCCATAAATTTATTATTTTTAATTTTCAGTCGTTTCTTGTAAGAATTCATTCACAAGACACACCAATAGAATGGTCGTTGTCTTGGCCAATAAAGGTTTTTTTTCTAGGATTAGAAATATAAAAGCTGGAGCCCCTCAGGGATCTCTGTTAGAGCTATTCTTTACAATATTTTTATCAATGACAATCCTCGATGTCCTGATGTTAAAATTACCCTTTACGCCGATGACACTGTCCTTTTCTGCCAAAATAAAAATTTCTACTACATCACTCACTCACTTCAAAATTATATATACTCTCTTGAAAATTGGCTATTTAAATGAAAAATACACTTAAATACTGATAAAACGGAAGCTATTCTTTTTTTATACGCAAGTTTAAAATTACTTATCCTAACATCACTATTCAAAACAACACTATTAATCGGTCCGTTCATGTTGAATAATTAAGTATCACTCTAGGTAAATTTCTCACATATCGCACTGATAGCAATAACTTAAGGAAAAACTTTATTGCCTTTACCCCTATCTTTTACCAACATATATTCAAAAAATCTAAACTTTCCGTCCCACACACACACACATACAAAACGCATCTACATGTAATGCATGCGTCCCGCGATTCCGTATGCAAGTCCTGTCTGGGGTTCTGCATCCAAGCCAAATTTGGAAATCATTCAAAGACTGGAAAATAAAGTTATTCGAATGATTACACGTTCTCCATGGTACTTCAGAACCAAGGATATTAGAAAATTCCTTGACATTCCAAGTATTCGAGAGTTTATTTTTTTAACATTTCTAAAAAAGTTCCATGATTTGTGTGTTCCATTTGATGGGAGTCATTTGAGGGATCCGCTGTTTTTTAGGATCAAAAATCAAGATTTTGAATTGGAAATTATTTTTGTCTTAAGATTTAAGGCAATTCGTGCATTCTTGATGTGTTTTAAAAGAACTGTAATTTTTAGTGGATTTCTAGAAGCAAGTGGCTGTAATTGTGTTTTCTAGGTTAAAAAAAAAATTTTTTTTTCATCAAAATTGGGTGAATAATTCCATTTTTCGGAGCATTTTTTCCCTTCGGTGTTACGGACGTATTTTATGCTTTTCAGGACAATCAAAATTAGAACATCTACAGTGAAAAATAAAGTTTTGTATTAAGCGTGAGTAGATTTTCCTTTAAGTTTCGATTTCTCTTTGTCATAAACGGTGTCTAAAATGTGAATAAATTACAGATAACAAAGTAGTGAAAATGATCCTTAATTAATGGAAGTTTGTAAACAGAACTGTAAATTGTCCTATATGATTGACATTGCTAATTTTCGGCCATGAATGGAACTTCGACAGGGACACCAGTTGTAGTATGAACAGCGTGGTTTTTTGAGAACCCAATTAGTTTATTTTCTGTAGCTTTCTTAGCCAGAAAAATTCAGTGCGCTAATGGGTTTTTAATGATAAATAATTTAATATAAATTATGACAATCCCTATACACGGCCAAGTGGAAACTGAGCTGGCAGAATGTCGGAGAATTCATGTTAAAATACGCTGGCTGGTATTCATGGTTGACTGAATGGCGATTCTTAACAGCATATGTGAACATTTTGCATCGACAGCCGCAGGGCCGGGATTTAGATGAAAAGAGGCCCTAAGCTTATGAGGCCTTTTCTCCTCCCATTTTTAAGTTTGTAAATTGCATGAGAGATAATGAAATGCATTCATTACTGTCAATTTAACTACTAACATATTTATCAATATGTTAACTGTGATATTTATAAAAAATGTGGCACGGATAATAAATAAAAAAAAAAGCCACTAATAATTTGGACATTTATTCTCAGCACCCTATATAGTACTTGTAACAATAACTCATCAAACGTAACACACAATATTCACAAAGAAACAAAATTCAAATAATAAAAATCTTTGCACCCGAAAATAAAACATGCAATAAAAATTATCATATTTTCTATCAAATTAAATTAAATATATTCAATACATTGAAGATTAAAGCAAATTCAATTCAGATCAGTGTATTTCATAATAATTCGCATTTAAAGTTCCAATCTGCACTTTATTTATGCAAGCACAAACCAAGCAAGAGGCACGTCAATATTTGCCATAGCAATCAGTGAACGTATGAATTATACTTTCGTGCAATCTAGTATATACAAATGAATGAGCCGAACGTGTTGATCTAAACTGATACATTTTTATGTTTGTTTATGAGTCATATGTGTAGAATTTCTCCTTATTTTCGATTCAGTGTTTACTGTTTTTAGAAGAGTGTAATTTTTAATTTTGCTAACAATTTGAATGAAGATTGGACAATTTTGACCTCTCGTTCTTGAGGCCCTAGGCTGAAGCCTAGTTAGCCTATAGGAAAATCTGGCCCTGGACAGATTTTCTCCCATACGAAATGCAAATGTAGAGCAATCCACCTTTAAATGCTCTATCGGAAATCAATGTCTTTCCCTCAAACCTTTCCCTCATCTGTTTGCGGCATGCACGAGTGGGACGCGTTGACGTACAGCAAGAAAACAACATCAACAACAACAAAATTCTGAAAATGCATTTGTCCAAAATGCAACAAGAAAAGCTTATGACGGTATTTTTTTTTGCGTTTTTCTCATTCGGTTCTTACGTATTAACGATACCTTGGCGACAGACTTGGCGGTTTTAAGTGTCGCCAATCTAACAGCTACAGATTTGGCGGTTTTTAAGTGGCGCCAATCTAACAGCTGCGGATTTGCTGAGTTTTGACGCCATTTTGTACTGCTACGAAAACGCGTATTTGGGATTTGCCAGAAACAGAACAAGATGCAATTTTATATTTTCAGGAGCGAAATATTTTACCAAAACAACGAAAATGTCCCAATTCCCATGACATGAAACTTTATTTTCGTAAACGTAAGTTTTGGAAATGCAATTTCAGTCAGTGTGCTTATCTGTGGGACTTAGAAAAGACAACTGGTTTGAGGGAAGCAGAATTTTAAAAACCGCCAAATCTGTAGCTGCGGTTGGCGTTCAAAAGATAATTGCGTGCGCGTGCGAACAACAAGATTGCTCTTTATTGGTGCAACTGTAGCCAAGGTAGCGTTAATACGTAAGTACCCTCATTTCTTTCTTCACTCAACCGAAAATGATTGTTGATTCAAATAAGTAATTGAATTCCATCTGTCACTTAAGTAAAAATGTTCAGCTTAATTTTTTGTGGAAATAACTGTGATATACAATTATGAATGTTTACAAAAACTTTTATTTTTTCTCTTACGATGGATGGATAAAAAGAAAAAAAAAAAAAGAATTAAAAAAAACATAAATGAAAAAATTCTTGCAAACAAATTCCTGGAATAGGTTATCCGTTTACTTACATTTAATGAAAAATTAGAACTAGCTTAAAATATTTAAATATTAATTAATTTTTTTTTTTTATAATTTTACGATAATATTAAATATAAAATACAATTTTTATAATTATTGCATAATTATAAAAATTAGTTATATTTAGGCCTATAGATGGCAGCACATGTAATGTTGCATTTTTTTAACATCTCGCTTGAATTCTGTTTGTGCCCTATAAATGACAATCAGAAAAAGTTAGTGTAAGGGGGCCTGAATGGCCGAGTGGCTAGCACTCTAGCGCTCGGTACCACAGGTTTCGGGTTCAAGTCCCGGCGGAGCCATGGATGTTTGTAGCGGTTCGGAATCCACTTTAAACCGTAGGTCCCGGTCTAACACGATCGTATAGCGTTGTGGAGAATTACATATTAAAAAATAAGGAAAAAACTAACTGTTCATATATATAGTGATTAAGGGATTATAGTCCTTGTTGCTTCACATCCCCATAGACCACTTCATTCCTCATCAACTTAGTGTAGGATTTTAAAAGTAATCTCTTCAAAAGAAAAGCAGTATTTCTTGCTGAAATCCTTATATTTTTATTTCATATTTTCAAAACATAATTAGAAACATGTCTAATCGATTTTTTTTTTTATTAACAACTAATATAAATTTTTTTTTAAAGTCAATTTTTACTTTTTTTCACTACATAGTTCTTTACAAATAATCTTGAAATTTTCCTCCTACATGTGGCGCCATCTATTATTAGATACATGCAACTTAAATCGAAAAAAAACTAAAATTAATTAATTAACATCAAGTGTCATCAAGTTAAAAAAAAATGTATTTGAACTTGAGGGGATGAATAAAAAGTATTTTATGAACGATTCGCACTTTGAACAAGATATATATAGGAGAGTGTGAATTAATAGTAGGAATTGAATTAAGTAAAAATTTACTTTTTAATTACCGATGAATCCCAAGATGGAAATGATTTCATAGTTTATTACTGAAGTGAATAATCATCGGTACGCTCACTATTATTAAAATTTTCCTTCATCTCACCTATTTTCATGCACTTAATGTGCCACATTTCATGCCTGATTTTCATTTATTTTATCCCTTTTCTTTGAAATTTTATATAAATTATATTTTATATCTTTATATATTTTTACACTAATTGATAAGAAAATGATTAACTGCAGCTGAATGTTATAAAATTTACACACTCTTTTCCAACCAAACTTTCTCAAGTAAATCACATGAAGTGAAGTTAAATAGGCTGTTTCATTTATTTCACTACAACTAATTATTTAGTTATTATATTAATTATTTAACTAATTTATTAACATTTTAACTATTATTTTGTTGTTCGTTATTTTTGAATGGTGGGCATTCAAGCCACAGACATTCGCCACTAGAACGGCATGTCAGAAGCAGATTTAGCGTTTCTCAGGGTGGCTAACAAAGATGGAGATGTTATAGTGCACTCATTTGCCACCACAATTTTCAGTGAACAGGTGATTCATTCTTTTCTGACATTCTTGAGTGTAACTTAACTATTATTAAAATGAAACATATTAAGAAATAATCGGAAGAGTGAAAAAAAGACATTTAAATTTTAAACACTCGAGTGATTTCCGGTTTTTCATTTTGCTAATCTGAAACATTATTCTGATATATGTTGAATTCGTTCAAAAATATTCAACAGATGGCAGCATGAATGATCTAGCTTTATATTTATACAACTTGACCCATTCACACAAAAATACATTTAATTTATTTTACAATAAAACATACAAAACTTTTACATACAAATTTATAGCTTTCTTGAATACATTTTTGATTATTCTTGGTATTATTTTTAATATTTCCCTTTTTTTTATTATGCAATATTTGAAAATGAAACAAAAATAATAATTTTTTTTCAATTTTAAAAACTTTATTTTTATTCATATTAAATTCCAAAACTGCATCCCTCTTCTTTATTTGACCTCATCTTTTTTGTCCCATTCGGCGGTGGAAATATTTCCTGACTCCCTCACTTAAATAGTCCAGTGGAAACTTGTTCATCCCTTTTTCGCAGTGTCAGAGGGTGCAGATAGGCGGGTGGTGTGCACCCATTTCCCTCAACTCCATGAAGCTTAAAGAATCTAATGTACGGGCGCAGTCGAAGTTACGAAGATGTAAAAGTATGCCTGTGGCGATATCGAGAAGGAAAACAAACAAGTAATATATATAAAAAAAAATTTAAAGTCAATTCTACCTTTTTTTCACTCTATTTCAGAAAGTCCTTTATAAATAATTTCCATTCATTTTTTTATGTTTATCTGGCGCCATCTATGGGTAGATACACGCAACTTAAATCTAAAAAGAACTAATATTAATTAATTAAATTTAATGAATTAATTAATATTTCAAAAAACTGCATTAACATCCAGTGTCATCCACTACAAGCAAGCAAAAAAAAAAAAAAAAAAAAAAAAAAAAAAAAAAAAAGTGTTTGAACTTCAGTGAATGAATAAAAAGTATTTTATTAACTATATAGGGATATATATATTGATATATATATATATATATATATTGATATATATATATATATATATATATATATATATATATATATATATATATAGAGAGAGAGAGAGAGAGAGAGAGAGAGTGTGAACTAATCGAAGGAATTGAAAAATAAATGAATGTTCGTTATGCTGCTATGGAAAAACCGAAAGAGACACCTCTATGAACAGATCTGCAGCGGAGGAATGGAAAGAAAAGAATGAAAGGTGTATTGAAACAGAACGATCTTAAAATGTTGACATATTATGCTCAAGTGGCCTATGCTGATGGGTTGCATAAAGATTGCATCTGCCCGTCACCGAGGTTTCTGGCAAAGGTAGAAAAAACCTTGTTGGAAAACTTAGCTAAGTGCCGCGGTGTAGAGTATAGAAGAAGCAAAAATCACTACATTTTAATTGATGTAAGGAAAGTAAATTTTTTTTATACATAAAGGTAGAAAGTAAAACTTTACAAAAACCATACTTTTGGTTTTAACTTAATTATGCAGCCCACCAAGCTGACAATACTTGATGGATTATCAATTTATACATCCCTGCACGACGTCACGACCTATAACATGCCTTCAGTATATGACGTCGGACTCGGATGTATAACACCAAGTGAAATATTTGCACGATTCCCAATACTTCGGCAACACTAGTGAGGTATCTGTGGCGCGGGGTGGCGCGTATCGGATCTAGAACATGTTCTGGAATAGTTTGGTGCACGATCGCTTGTCTGGAAGATTAGAATAATTTCGAAACGTTCCTTGGACGCGGGAGTTGAGCAGTTCTGAATTTTGAGCGTGGAACGACGAGTGGATTATTTTGATTTGAAGTTACGCGTCTTTTGTATGGATTTGTATAAATTTGAAAAAGAAGAGAAAGATAGTGAGTGCAGAACGTATAAAGAGAAATGGGGATACGAATATTTCGTGACTAAATCAAGTAATAAAACGATGTGTATAATTTGCAATGAAACAATATCAATCCTCAAGAAATGAAGCGCCATTATGAGGCTAAGTATTCTCCCGATTACTCCAAATTTTCAGATAGACTACGGTTACAAAAATATGAATCCTTGAAACGCGGATCGATATCTCAGCAACTGTTGTTTTAAGAAAGTAAATGTTGATCAAGAAGCAGTCAGTTGCCAGGTGGATCATTCAGTAGCGGAACCATTGATTGGCGACGAATTATTCACGGATTTCATGTTTGCAGTAGCAGAAGAAATCTGTGCAGGAAAAAAATTAATTTATTTAAAATTGTTAGCAAACACTGTGTTTCGAAGAGTAGATGATACTTCAGAAAATGTATTAATTCATTTGCCTGACAACTATAGACACTTTGAAGAATGGCTTTCTTTTTGTCCTGGAGGAGTCACCAGATGTTTTAGATACTACTCAGGTGTTACTTTTTATTCAAGAAATAAACAAAAATTATGAAGCACGATCACTGGAGAAGATATTTTTAACGCAGTGAAAAAATGCTGTTAAAAAAAAAACAATCTTCAATGGAAAAAAAATGATGGCAAAAACATATGTGAAAAAATTTTCTACGTCCAACGAAACCTTTGTCGTAGAAAATGGGCGTTCTAAACCATTCATCAACAATTTTTGTGGGAAAATGCTGTGCCAGAAGTTTTAAAGCAAGTTATGTCATCTGAATCATCGTTAATCTGCGAGACCGACTAGGCTGAGGGAAAGTTCTAACGTGATTTTCTTGAAAATTCCATTGCGAAACAATAAGTGATTAAACACTAATTGTTTACAATGGTTTAGTAACATTTTATACAAATTTAACCAAACATATCAATGACTGTACAAGGAGAAAAACCAGATTTTTCCCGATTTATACACTCATATAAAAGTCCTTTCGACAAAATTTTTTTTTTTTTTTGTTTCAATGCCAATTAAAGAAAAAAATTTCCGTATTTTAATACTTGCCAAACATTCAGTGAGCAAACTGAGACTCCATTTTTGGTAGATTTTGCGATTAAAGCTTTGGGGGGCTTTAAAAATAAATTCTAAGCCTCGTTTTTCAGATTTTGATGCAATTGCGAACGACATCAAGTTTTTTTTTAAAAATCCTTTTAAACTAAACATCCGACATAGAAACCCTTGCCCCAGAACTTCAAATGGAAATGATTGGTTTATGATGTAGCGACATTTTTAAATAAGTTATTTAAACTCGTGGTCTGTGGAATTTTATAAGAATCGACCACTCACACTGTTTGATCAGTTGCTTAAATGTGCTCATGAGTTTTCCAAACTACTAATTTCTGTGAAAAATATTTTAAATGGAGTTACAAAATACACATTTATAGATCCAAATGAATTGAATCCCATTTGAAGTCTGTGATAATTTGCACTGCCTGATCCATGATTGTCAGTCGAAAGTTACTGCTACATAAGTCACATTAACAATTATAATGTTCCATTTCATTTGCCAATTAGTGTGTTTCTTAAGAAGCCGTTGCATAAAAAGCACGATTTACTTGCATTGTAAATCTTACACTATAATCCAAAATAAAATGCGGCAGCCGGGATGGAAGCTGCTCGCTAGCCACGGTTTCTGAGACCCCTGAACTGAATAGGTCATTTAAAAAAATTTTTTTTTTTCGTTTCTAATCTTGAAGAATATTTTTAAAATGGTAGAAATTGTTTAGAATCCTTCCATACCACTCGCTCACTCCAACCTTTTCCGCTGTCTCATCGTATTAGTATATTAAAACTAAACATAAATCGTAATTATAAAGATATGAATTTCAATACTTAATTGTTTTACGTCTATTACCAGAATATAAAATTTCATATAATCAGGCCTGGATTTTCCTATAGGTTAAATAGGCTTCAAGATCAAGAGGGGCCTACATTCAAATCAGCAAACTTAGAATTACACTATTCTAAAATCAGTAAACACTAAATAGAAAATAAGGAGAAATTCTACACATATGACCAATAAACAAACATAAAAATGTATTTGTTAAGATCAACGCTTTCGGCTCATTGGGTCTGTTCGTTTGTATATATTAGATGCACCAAAGTATACAGTGGGTACAAGAATTATTTGCACACTTACATTTTTGCTTGCAAATCATAAAATTAAGCATTAAGAAATACAAAAATTGGTATTGCCAAAGTAGAATAAGTTTAATCACCTAAATTAAACAGAAAAAATACAATAATTTTTGCAATTAGTTTATTTTTGCAACAAAATTAAAATATCTCGTGTCAAAAAGTATTTGCACACCCGCATGAATACAAAAGAAATATAATATATAAGAAAATTTCAAATAACTAATATTTAGTATGCATTCCATTAGCATCTATTACTGCATGTAATCTTGCTGGCATTGATTTAATTAAATTTTCTGTAACAGCAGGGTCAATATTTGACCACTCTTCAATAAGAGCTTGTTTAAGTGCAGATTTGCTTGAAATCTTCTTTTTCTTACTTTTAAATCCAAAGAATTCCACAAATTTTCCAAAGGATTTAAGTCTGGTGATTGTGCTGGAGTAGCAAGTCTTCTGGGTACATTATAAGGCAACCACATTCGTGTTATACTGGCAGTGTGCTTGGGATCATTGTCTCTCCTGAAAATAGTACGAATTACAGATACCCAATTTTATTGCACTTTGTGGCAAGTTATCTCGCAACACATCAATATAGGTTGGAGCTGTCATATTCCCATCAATGAAACACAAATTACCAACTCCTTTGCTAGCCATGCACCCCCAAACCATAACAGAGCCTCCTCCATGTTTAACTGTAGGTAATACATTTTTAGTATGGAAAGCAGTGCAAGGCTTTCTCCAAACTAATTTGCTGCCATTTGATTTAAAGATATTGAACTTAACTCTCGTCGGAGAATATGACATTTTTCCAGAAATCAATTGGCTTATTGATATATTTCTTAGCGAATTCGAGTCTCTTCAGTCTATTTCGTTCATTTATAAAAGGTTTTTTCCTTGGAGATCTCCCATAAATTTGTGCATCGTGCAGGACATTTCGAATACTTTGGGCACTAATTTGAACTCCAGATGTTGAAGCGACATCATTGGCTAATGTTAGCGCACTAACAAATGGATTTTTTGATGCCTCTCTTATAATTTTTCGCTTAATTCGCTGTGAAAGTTTATTTGGGCATCCAGAACGCAAGTTATTTGATGTAGATCTTCTTTCTTTGTGACGTTTTATAATGTATCGAACAGTAGAAAAGCAAACATTTACTTTTTTACCTATTTCTCGATAACTTAGGCCATTTTCACGAAGAGAAACAATTTTTTCTCGAAACGAGATCGGCAATTCAGATTTCTTAGGTGCCATCACAAATTGAAACCAACAATCAACTGGTATCATCATCATTTAAGTTCACGGAGTGCCTTGGTCATTTTTCGACCTTTACTCCAGAGTGGCACACAGTAAAGTCCATTGGTGAGAGAAACAATAATATAGAGAATAAAAGGAATAAGTGATAATGGTCTGCCCAGATTACATAAAAATTTACAAGAGCAAAGTTAAAGAGAAAATAAGAAATGCAAAATTAAAAATTAAGACGAAAAAGAGATTGAAAAATAAAAAATACTACGAAAACTACTTAGTATAATATATACAAACAACAATTAATACTACGAAAACTACTAAGTATAATATATACAAACAATTAATATACAATGCATGACACAAAAATATACAAAAAGAATAGAACAGATGAAAACTACTACAAAGTAGAGTAATTGCTGCTAGAAATGATGACAAGGATCTAGGTCTGGTGCAAATTATGCAGAGACGCCCGTGGGCGCTTAGCGTTTTCCGGTAATGTGAAATCGTATCTTGGAAGATTACGAATTTCATCATTCGGAATAGAGTTTAGATTTGCGTAAAAATTAGTCGCAAGCTTCAGCATAAAATTTTGAATAGTAGGGAGGGCTAAACAACGACGGATGTCATCATTTCTAAAGTACCATGGAGAACTAGTGATCATTCTAAGGATCTTATTTTCAAAACGTTTAATGAAATTAATCTGGTACCTTGCAGCAGTACCCCAAACCGGGCAAGCATAAGTTATTACGGGCCGCAAATAGTACATATAAATAATTAGTTTATTTTCTAAGGAAAGAGGTGAGTTTTTATTAATATATGGATACAGCATGCGGATGCAGTTGTTAGCTTTTCTTTTAATGTTACTAAAATGAGTATTATAGGTTAGTTTATTATCAAGATAAACTCCCAGATATTTAGCATTAGTAGACCAGTTGATTAATTGGTTAAAAAGATAAATGTTAGGAGGCGCAAGTCTTCTCCTCGTGAAGAGCACAGCTTCTGTTTTATCTACGTTGATTTTTATTCGCCATCTAGTAAGCCAAGCTTCAAGATGAGTGAAGTAGGTCATGAAATATAGTTGAATGTCTGCAAGTGTTTTACCAGAGGTGATGACTGCTGTATCATCAGCGTAGATTCCAAGCGAAATACTATGTGTCTGTGGAATGTCATTTATGTACAAATTGAAAAGAGTTGGACCAATTAATGATCCTTGTGGAACTCCGCTCCAATTTTCTTGTCAGCAGAGAGAGCGTTGTTAACTTTAACAGTGAAAGTTCTGTCGCATAGGTAAGACTTGATGAGCAGTGTTAAGTATACCGGAAACTTGTAGGCAATGAGTTTATGAATTAAGCCATCGATCCAGACTCTATCAAATGCTTTGGCTACATCTAGGAAAACAATTCCCGTTAGAACCTTTTTAGTTAGACCTTCAGAGATCATTTCCGTAATGCGAAGGAGTTGATGCGTCGTGCTAAGCTGAGAAGTGAAACCAAATTGCTGTGGAATCATAATAGAGTGTTTAGAGAGATGTTTTTTAATTTTATGCAGAATTACGAATTCCGTTAACTTACTTAAAGTAGAAAGAAGAGAGATAGGGCGATAATTACTGGGGTTAGAAGGATCCTTTCCAGGTTTAAGAATAGGTAGAACAATGGCTTTCCTCCAGGAAAGGGGAAAATAAGAAAGTTTAATAATGGCAGTGATTAAATTAGCAATACGTAAAATAATATTATGCGGCAGATTTTTGAGCATTTTATTAGTAACATTATCCGCACCAGGCGCTTTATTAATTTTAAGTTTACAAATATATTCATAAAGTAAAGACGGATTAATTTTAACAAGTTTATTCGGATTGCATGTAGAATTTAAAAGAGTTACAGAATTTTTAACGGTGTCGTTAGTAAGCGGGTTAGAGAGATTATTTACTTGGAACTGATCCTGAAAGCTGCCCGCGAGCAAATTTGCTTTGTCTAAATCATTTAATATCGGCGCAGAATTCGCGTCCTTTAGATCGGAAACTTTAATTTTAGCCCCTTTTAACTGCTTAACCGCACGCCAGATGGAGCCATCTGCTGGATGTAGAGCCTGCAAACGATTGGTCCAGTTGCTTTGCGTGAATTCATGTAAAGATTTACGAAGCTTGGCTTGTGATCTGTTATAGTGAGTTTTTGAGATAGGATCGCGATGTCTTTGCCAAATCTTTCTATTGCGATTTCTGTCAGCAATGAGCGTTTTGATGTGTGCAGGAAGGAAGTGAATGTTATTGTTGTGAACTGGCTTAGAGGAGTTAGCATATGCGTTGTGTATAATGTTAGTAATTCGACTAACTTCCGCGTCAATCATGAGAGAGGAATCAAGGTCTAGGTTATCATTAGAAGGGTTAGAGAGAATGCTATTAAATTTTGACCAATTAGTAGAAACATTACGGGTTAGTTCAAGAGTTTCATAAGTTAGGGAGAAATTTAACATAACCGGATTGTGATCAGAGGAAAGCTCAATTAAGGATTCAATAGAGAAAGGAACATGAAAATTATTTAGAAGGGTTAGATCAATGGTAGATGAGGAAAGGTTGGTGACCCGAGTGGGAGTGGGCGGCGCAAATATTTCTAGGCCAGTCTGATTGGCCAATTGCACCAGTGCAATGCCTGTGCTATCATCACGCCTACATCTCCATGAGGTGTGATGTGCATTAAAGTCCCCACATAGGATCGAAGAATTGCTAATCTGCAAGATTGCAGAAAGATCATTAAGAAGATTAGTACGATTAATTGTACAAGGAACATAGATGGAAGCAATATTAACATTATTAAAATGTTGAGTGTTAATACTAAGTACGGTTGTTTGTATATCAGTTAAGGTGTGTGGAGTAACGTTAATGTGTGAAATAGTGTTTTTAATAAAAATGGCCGTACCTCCACGAGGTCTGGGAGTTTGTCCACCATCATTCCTGTAAAGCAAATAATTAGGTATGTAAGGCCTACGATTAGGTGAAAGATGCGTTTCTTGAATGAGTATCAAATCTGGGTCATGCGTGTTAGTAAAATGGATTAGCTCATGCATTTTTGACATAATGCCATTTGCATTCCAATAACAAATTTTTAACCCGGCAACCAGCACAACCATTAAGTAGCATGATTAGAATTTTGAATGCTTAGCACAGCGGCTAGCTTTTCTAGTGGATTTTTGGCAGCTGCCAGAGCAGTAAACATATTATCTAATCCTCCTAGGGAGTTAAAAATGGAAATTAATTCGTTAAGAACATAAATCGCCTTAGTGGCAGCATCAGAGTTAGAATTTGGAACCTGGTTTTGAACTATTTGATGATTGTGCTGATTCCCCGTAGTAGGGACCAGCGATGGAGTTGGTGGAGCTCCTTGCACCATACTGGCAAAGGAGACTCCCTGGGTTACTTTTTTTGCCGTGAAATCCCGTCGCGCAACACCTGCGGCTTGGCTTGGCGGCGTCCTCGGTTTCGGGAACTTTGGGCATCCTCTCCACGCGGCTAAGTGGCCGATTTCATTGCAAATAATGCACTTCGGTTGGTCTAGTCGTTCCTTAATGGGACACTCTTTTATATAGTGTTCCCCACCACACTTTAGACATCTCTTTTTATAACCACAATTCGTGGAGGAGTGATGGAAATAATTACACGAGAAGCATTGTGTAGCTCCCGGCTTCCTGTTAAACTTCTCTACCTTAACCGCGTAGTGGAGCAGCCGATCAAGACTAAAGAGATCCTTGTTATTATCATGGCGTAAATAGGTCAACTGCCATACTGGGATGGGTTTCTTAGTTTTGAGGTTGGTGAGTTGCCTCACCTTTTCAATTTTGTATCCAGCCTGTGTTAACGCTTCAAGAACTTCCTCCTCATTATACTCCGTTGGCACTCCTTTGAGGACAGCCTTTAGGGGCCTAAGATTCTTTGGAGTGATTACAAAAATTCCAATTGATGAGCCGTCAGGTACCTGGTTATATCCCGATGCTGATCAGTGTCAGCCGGAAAGATTTTTATATGCTCACCCGCGAGCTTGATTCTTATTTTATTCTCGAAATTGTTACCGATGTCGGCAACAACCGTCTTTAAGTTACCGCAATTACGAACCATAATCGGCGGCATTTTAGGTTCTGGGGGAAACCTCCTGACCTCCATCGCCAGTCTCATCCACCGTGAGCTGGTCAAAGCCATTGCTAACATTAATAATATCTTTAGCATTTTGCACTTTAACTTTAGCAGTTTGTTTCTTAGTTGGCAGAATAAATTCATCTGCCTGCGCTGTGCGCTTATTTTTACCACTAACACATTTAATCTTCGCAGAGCTATGCCTGCTGCAATTAACTAAAGGGCAGAGACCAAGATCACTTACCCTTTGTAGAGCTGCTTTATATTCCTTCTCCGCCTTCGTGAGGGCAACCTTCGTCAGCTTAGCCGTCGACATCTTGTCGAGGAGATCCTGGTCGCAGATGATGTTGGCGACATTTACAAATCCCAGCGCCGAATCATATCTTTTTTTCTGTTGCGCTGCTTCTTTTTCCGCCTGGAGGAGTTGCTGGCAGTGTTGTGCCTCATTGATAATGGGTGGTGCCGTAGTCAGAGACAAGTCCATATTCATGTCCGAAGTCGTCGTCAAATTGGTAACATTTCCCGGGGTCGCAGGTACTACACAAGAGCCCTTAGGAGGGCTTTTCCCCTGCCGCGTGAACACAACCGTCGTCATCAACTTCCATCTTCAAAATCTCACTTTCACTGAAACCGCAAGATCTAAAAATGATCACAGACCGTTATCCAATCAACTCTCAAAAACCGAGTATATCGATCTTCCGTAAGTCTCGGATCCAATCCTAAGCAACCTTCTCGCATCCACTTCTGTGTCTGCAAATCCTACACGCATCAATCAGCTCCGAGCTACCGTACTCACCACTCTCACGAGACCAATAATCTGCTCCAATCAACTGGTAAAGTATCGACACTACCTCCTTTATAGCCGTCTTACGTATGTTATTTACTGCGGATAAATATCAAATAATTAGCAAAAAAATGCAATTTCCTAAAGTTGAGTTGAGTGTGCAAATACTTTTTGACGTAAGATATTTTAATTTTATTGAACAAATTTTTTTTTACTTGTATTATTGTATTTTTAAAATTAGTTTAGATGAATAAGGTTATTGTGTTTTTAAAATGCCCATTTTTATACTTTTTAATGCATTTTTTTATGAATTGTAAACAAAACTGTATGTGTGCAAATACTTTTTGTACCCACTGTAGTTCATACGTTCACTGATTGCTATGGCAAATATTGACGTGCTACTAAGCTCTGGTTTGTTCTTCCATAAATAAAGTGTAGATTGGAACAGACAAACGAACAGACCCATTGATATCCCGACTACTAAAATTCATAATAATTCATACTTAAACTTTAAATGCGAATTATTATGAAATAAATGTATCTGAATTGAATTTGATTTCATCTTCAATGTATTGAATTTAATTTGATAGAAAATGATAATTTTTATTGCGTATTTTATTTTCGTACTCAAGGATTTATTATTTGAATTTTGTTTCTTTAAAAATGTTGTGTGTTATGCTTGATTAGTTATTGCTACAAGTGCTATATATGGCGCTGAGAATAAAAGATCCAAATAAGTGTTTTGAACTTTTATTTATTATCCGTGCCACATTTTTTTTTTAATAAAGATTAGTACCAATCACATGCTTCACTTACTAAAATGCATCATTATTGTGATATATATTAATATCTCTCATGCAATTTACAAATTTAAAAATGGGAGGTGAAAGGGCCTCATAAGTGGAATAGCCTAGGGCCTCTTATTATATGCAGGACCGGATTTAGATTAATTCTCTTTTTTAATATTTCCCATCAAATAACGTTTGAAGGACTTATCAAAAATTGACTGCACATTTCTCCAGAGAAATCCTACTTAATTCACAATGAATCATGATTTAAAACAATAAAATTGCTCATTAAGAATCTCAAGAATGCAAAAATATTGAAAGCGTTAAAAAATTTTATTTTACATAAAATGTACAAGTACGAAATCATAAACACATTAACTATTTTCTATACAAATAAAAGTTCATGAATGCATAACGTTTTCATCAAAACGATGCCCTTTCATTTCCTGTAAGAAAACAGTGAGCATTAATAAAATATCTGAACCAAAAAATTAAATTCTACGATGGCTGAAAATAACCATCGTGTATATACACTACTGGCCATTAAAAAGGATACACCAAGAAGTTGACATGCTACAGACGTGAAATTTAAACGACAGGAAGAAGATGCTGTGATATGCAAATGATTAGCGACACCTACACTGTGTTTAAATGAGGAAATTGTTCAGCCGGTTTCTCATACACAAATTGCATTTGAACGTTGTTGCCTGGCGCAAGAAGCAGAAATGCGTACGAGCCCGTTTCTGACTTTGATAAAAGGTCGAAATGTAGCGTCCCGGGATTGCGATTTATCGTATAGCAGTATTGCTGCTCGCGTCGGTCGAGATCCAATGACTGTTAACAGAATATGGAATTGATAGGTTCAGGACGGTAATACGGAACGCCGTGCTGGATCTCAACGCCCCTATCACTAGCAGCCTGGAAGACAGGCATGTTACCCGTATGGCCTTAATGGATCGTGCAGCCACGCCATGAGCCCTGAACAAGACTTGGGGTCTTTGGAAGACAAGTGTCTGCGTAAACAGTTCGACGACATTTGCAGTATCATGGACCAATACTGCGGCTACCCTTACTCTGCGTCACAAACAGGAGCGCCTTCAATGGTGTAATCAACGACGAACCTGGGCGCACGAATGGAGAGACGTCATTTTTTCAGAGGAATCCAGGTTTTATTTACGGCATCAAGATAGTCGCATCCGTGTTTGGCGGCAGCGTGGCGATCGCACATTGGCAGCGTGCATTCGTCATCGTCATCGTCATACTGGCCCATCACCTGGCGTGATGGCAAGGGGTGCTATTAGATACATGCCTCGGTCACCTCTTGTTCGCAATGACGGCACTTTGAACAGTGCACGTTACATTTTTGGTGTTACGACCCGTGGCTCTACCCTTTATTCGGGCATGTGAAACCTTACGTTTCAGCATGATAATGCAGACCGCATGTTGCCGGTATAGTACAGACCTTCCTTAATACGGAAAATATTCGGCTGTTGCTCACCAGATTTCTCGCCAATAGAAAACGTCTGGTCCATGGTTGCCGAGAGACTGGCTCGTTACTATATGCCAGTAACTGCGGTTGATGAGCTGTGGTATCGTATTCAAGTTGTATGGGCATCTGTACCTGTACATGCCATCCAATCTCTGTTTGACTCAGTGATTGATGTCTCCGTACCAATTTTTGAGGATCTATGCACCCAAATTTCTTGGAAAATTTAATCACTTGTTATTTCCAGTATAATATATTTGTCCAATAAATATCATTTTGTTATCTGCATTCCTTCCTGGTGTAGCCAGTAGTGTATTTTCTCTTTTCTACTATGACTCTACAAGAAAAAGCAAGTCGGTTTTTGTTGAATTATTAAGCGAAATTAGCAAGAATAGTGTCTACGAACAGGTTGCAAATTCCAAAACAAATATTAAAAATAAATCACCCAATCATTCAAATGAGCGGAAAGGGGGAACTACAACAAAATCAATTTTCATTTAGATATTTAAACTTTTTCCGCAACCCTTCAGAAAATGCTCTTTCTTTACAGGTTAGAAAATGCTAAGACTTTCTTCTACCCGCCTCACTGTCACCGTTCTAAAAGCGTGGGGTGCTGGATATCAATCGTTATAATTTTCACTCGTTTCATTCCGAAATGCAGAGCTAGTTTAGAAATGTCATACAAAGCACCCAAGGCATACAAAGCACCAAGTAAAAAATAATTGTTAATTGTTAACATTAACAATTATTTTTTACTTTTAGATTGATTAACTCTAAAAGCGTGTTTTTAAGCTATAATATTTAAATGAGGTCCCGGTACGGAGGATTGGAAGTATAGTTCTTACAATAATTTAATTGTGAGTGAAACATGCGAATATGTCACGCCAGCCAGGACTCGATTCGAACTGGGAATCTCCTGGTCGGCAGTCAGGCTTATTATCCGTTGTGCCGCTGTCCCACGTAGGTTTGAATGTGTTGGGTGCTTTCATTCTGCATGGGCTAAATTGCTCTTCATAAGTTAAAATAAAATCACTCATCCTGGAGATCCTAATACTGATGAGATAATAAACTTATTAAAATATTTTAGTGTCGTTGGTCCTTGATAAGTTTAAATTAAATCTGATCGCTTAAAGTAGGGCAAAATCGAGGCCAAAGAGTCAGTTACAAATAAACACACAGGTGAAACTAATAAAAGCGTATTAAAAGAAGAGCCTCTTCAGAATTTGAAGTTCGGCAATTTGAAAGAAATTCTCAAAGGGGAGTTTTCTCTCTTCCTTGAATCCAACGGAAGGACTTTACAGCCTACAAATTGAACGCGGCCATTCATCGCACAGGCATTTGAATTTTCGATTCGGCTCCCTTATCCATGAACTTTCTTCCCAAAAGGAGCAAACCACCAACTCCACTGCAGGTCCACGAGTAAAATATCCAAGCTTAAAATATAAATTTAGAAAAGAATCAACTTACATTTAGTACGTTCATTTCTTTTTCCAGTTACCAGCCATATCGGGATGTCCACTGCCGGGTTCCTTTCTTATAAAAGGTATGCCCCCTGTGAAATGGATAAGAAAAAGGGGGAAGGAGAAAACACCTAACAAAAAAAAAGAAATTCTTAAGGTGTATTAAATTTGTATAAATTCTCTACGAAATGATGTAAAGTGAGACTACTAGGAAAAGCTGCCCTAATGATGTTTATGAAATTATGTTCCACATTGAGAGAAAAAAAGTTTAAATCGGAATTTATAAATACAAGATGCGTGAAAAGTATTATCACGCTTTTAAAACAAAGAAATACAGGAACCGTTTTGTTTTTAATTAGAAAAATAATTAAAGAATTTAATTATAAATTTTTTTAATTGGAATTCACAAATATGCTTTGAGGCATTTATAACTCTTAATTTGGTTGACATCTAGTCATAGGTTAAGAGAAAATATTGCTGAATAAATTAAGATAGGGCTTTGTTATACCATATAATGTTTAGTAAAACAAACATCCATTACATATAGAACCCACACATTGAAACACTTCTTAATAGAGTTTATCAATAGTTAATAATCATTTCAATAAAATATGTTCAAGTTTAATGTGAATTTTAATAACTGTCTCCTTTTGATAAGAAGGATGCGTTAGGACCAGAGCCGGATTTTCCTATAGGCTAACTAGCTTCAGCCTAGAGCCTCAAGATCAAGAGGGGCCTATATTCAAATTGTCAGCAAAATCAGAATTACACTATTCTGAAAACAGTAAATACCAAATCAAAAATAAGGAGAAATTCTACACTTATGAATAATAAACAAAATAAGTAATTTCCAAACTTAAAAATGGGAGGTGAAAGGCCCTCTAAGTGAAATAGCCTAGGGCCTCTTTTCATATAAACGGATCCGGCCCTGAGTAGGGCAAGTTAGGGGACCACAGATGTGGAGGGTGAGAATCTTACTGTGGATGAACATTAAAAAAGTTTTGATATCCGTGAAAACAGGGACGTGTTCTTTTCTCTCGGGACCGCGTCTCGCAGTTCGAGATTTTGTTCTTCATCTAAGAATTTAGTTGATGCAAAGATAACCAAGGTTTAAATTTATACCCCCAAAAAAAGTTTTTACTTTAGTTTTCTGTGCCGATTTTCTTTTCTTTTCAGTTTTCATGTCGGAATTTCCAGCATCCTCCACCGCAGTTCCGATTTCTTCTTCGACAGAAAGATCTGAAAGAACAGATTTTGTTGCACTTGATACATAAAAAAAACAAAATGTCTCCAATGAAGCATATTCATTGTCGGGGTTCTTTAATCGATTTAGCAGTTGCTCGATACCAACTGGAGATTATTCTTATGGTATTGAAAATCTAAAATATTAAAATCTCTTAGATTGCTATTCTATAGAAATGGGTGAAATTTTCTCACTTTCTTGGGATTAGTTTTCATTAAAATATCGACGCCTCTCCAATTAGGAATCAGTTGCGCAATGCAGTGTTGTCCCTGTTGAATGTGTTTGATACTCAATTTATCTATTTCAGAACATTTACAAGTAAAATAATAAAAAACATTTTATATGTAGAAAATAGTTAAAAATAAAAAATGCTTTTTTTTTTTAATTGAACAAAACCCTTACTTCTGGTTTTTAGTTGTTCGCGACACTGCATAAACTACAATTTTTTATATTAAAAAATAGAATTACTAATGGGAAATGAGGTTGCAGCTCTCGTTCATATGACGTTTTGTTCACTGAAGCTTGCAGAGCGGCCCTTTGCGCTATTTTGGCACTTCTATCCCAGTGATCGCTTCGTGATACCAATTTTCAAATTTCTTTGAGAACATTTTTTTTTGAGGGCTTGCGTGTCCTTTTAAGATTTGAATTTAAATGAAATTAATAAGCCAATTTAATAGTAGCCAATTCAAGATAATAGAACATCCAAAGTAATCCTTTAGAAATAGAAAATCTCGCCCAGAAAGAAACACTAGCACGGCCATATTAGCAAATAACCCAAAATGACACCCAAGTGACCCCAAACATCTTCCGACCGAGATCTACGGGACAACCGCGCATCCCAGTTTGGAAAGCACCCGATTCATTTCCTGAACTCCGACATAAAAAAAAGTAAGAGCACCAATATTATTTAATTCAATCAACACCTCCATCGTAAAAGTAGCACTGCTAAAAGTTGGAACATCCAAAGGACACATACTTCAGATGTAGCAAGGTCTCCAAACTACTTAAAATGCAAAGTTGCAGCCACTCTATGCCCTCACTTATCATATATATTATATGGAATCAAAAATTAAGTTATTTAAAATAATGTGTATACATTTGTAACCATAATTAGACTGTCGCGAGAGGTCGCCACTGTGAGTACGAACGGTTCGATTTTGGAGATAACGAGGCAGAAGCGGTCAAGCGGGAAACACGGTCGGGGACCGTGTGCGATGTATTTACGATTTTTAAGTATAAAAATAGAATTGATATTGTAGAAGAGGCACACGGTGCCATGCGTATCAAAGTGTTGTACGTAAAGTATTGTTAATAGTGTAAATAAATTAATATAAAGCGAGAGAGATCCACCAGAAGCGTACAGCAGAAAACCACCCGACACAACTAGTGGCTAGCAGGCGACAACACATTTAAATTAAGTTATTAATTTGCATTTTTAATTAATATTGATAACTTAAATGATCTTTAGAATTTGATGTAAATTTTTTAATGATATCGAATGGTTGAGCCCTCCTTGTTAATTATTCGAAGATCTGGCTTGATTTGTTATTGCAGTGAACGCTATTTTACGCAGAACCCATTGGGAGGATTGCTTTGCTTACTCAATGTGGGCATTTGGTTTTAAATACCAAACACCCACTGCGAAGACCTTTTCTTTCAGTTCGAATTGTTATTTATCCCGCTCCCACCGAGCTGTGATCGAGAGATCTGCTTTTACATTTCAGCAAAATTGGGATTCTACACTCGAGTGATAGCGAGCAACCCCAAGCACGGAGTCTTATACTAAACATACCAAAACTTACAACTGTAAACTAAACTATATTTATATAATAGAAAAATAATCAGTCTATAAAACAAAACTTGTACAAGGCTGTCCGCAGTCAAAAATATTTATCCTTCCCTATAACCTGGTTGTTATAAATATTCGTGTATAAATGGGTCTTAAAAAGAAACTAACCTGCCGATGCGAGATTTTCATTCTTCAGTGTGTGCACCAATTCTTTTGCGAGTCTCGCAAGACTGATCGGAATCTTTGAATTTTTAGGTTCAGATGATGTACTGGATTTATCCGGGCATTCACCCGCTGTGACCTGAAATAAACACGAAAGCAGAATTGTAACTGTTTTAGACAGGATAAAAATGTATCATTAAAACTTTAAATAAAAATCGATTTCAATTATATTAATTTCCAGACATTTTAAAAATCAATTTAAAATGTCTTACTTTTTCCCGAAGAAACTCCGGAGCAGCCAGGTTTCGTCACAAGCACGGGTATTTTGGAACGATTTTTATTCGTAGCCGACAGCATGACTGCTTCGTCGAACTTTTCAATTTCTGGCAACGGCAGATAAAAAAATTATAACTATAATTAAAATATTCGAAAATTCAATTTAATGAACACAAGATATTTAACGTTTTTTTAATTGTTTTCGAAATGGCAGATTCGACTTGCATTCTTCTGTGTTAGAAAACTCGCAGGCTAATAGTATTCAACTTAACTGTAACTAAGTATTCGGAATCCGAGGGCTTGGTTTGGAGCAGAGAGGGGGGGCAACTCAAATGATCTTGCGGGCCACTTTGGAAATACATCATAACTCCGCGGGCAGCATATAAAATTACATATCCCCATATTAGATTTAGATCCATTATAGAAATTTTTTGGGAGTGAAAAATTGAAACATAACGAGTTATTTTTGTGTTTACTAGTATTCTAACATAAATTTAAATAATGATACTAAACGCACATTGTAACGAAATATATAAACATAAACGAGATAAAAAAAAAAAAAAAAGTGAAATCATTAAAAAATATTTATTTTACTAGTGCGATATTTGTTTCTCCACTCTTTCTCTTGGCTTTTTGCAAATCGATCTCCATAACATACAATAATAACTCAATACATTAGTTTTCACTACTTTCGGTCTCAATAAAATACATTTTGTAAAACTTTTACACTATCTCATGGCCGGAAAAATATTCAAGGCGGACCGCGGGTTGGCCACCCCTGGCTTAGAGCGTAGCTAGATTGAATCATCTGGTTTTAATCTGACAGTTTTAATTTGATTTAATTTTACGATTAAATTTATTAATTAATTTGATTTAATTTTACGATTAAATTTATTAATTAATTTGATTTAATTTTACAATTAAATTTATTAATTAATTTGATTTAATTTTACAATTAAATTTATTAATTTTGATTTAATTTTACAATTAAATTTATTAATTTGATTTAATTTTACAATTAAATTTATTAATTAATTTGATTTAATTTTACAATTAAATTTATTAATTAATTTGATTTAATTTACAATTAAATTTATTAATTAATTTGATTTAATTTTACAATTAAATTTATTAATTTGATTTAATTTACAATTAAATTTATTAATTTGATTTAATTTTACAATTAAATTTATTAATTTGATTTAATTTTACAATTAAATTTATTAATTTGATTTAATTTTACAATTAAATTTATTAATTTGATTTAATTTACAATTAAATTTATTAATTTGATTTAATTTTACAATTAAATTTATTAATTTGATTTTAATTTTACAATTAAATTTATTAATTTGATTTAATTTTACAATTAAATTTATTAATTTGATTTAATTTTACAATTAAATTTATTAATTTGATTTAATTTTACAATTAAATTTATTAATTTGATTTAATTTTACAATTAAATTTATTAATTTGATTTAATTTTACAATTAAATTTATTAATTTGATTTAATTTTACAATTAAATTTATTAATTAGATTTAATTTTACAATTAAATTTATTAATTAGATTTAATTTTACAATTAAATTTATTAATTAGATTTAATTTTACAATTAAATTTATTAATTAATTTGATTTAATTTTACAATTAAATTTATTAATTAATTTGATTTAATTTTACAATTAAAATTTATTAATTAATTTGATTTAATTTTACGATTAAATTTATTAATTAATTTGATTTAATTTTACGATTAAATTTATTAATTAATTTGATTTAATTTTACGGTCTTTTTTTTTTTTTAAAGGTTTTAAATTTATTTCTGATATTTAATATGTAGTCTTGTAAAAAAATTGGCACATTTGATATTTCTCATATTTAAATATTAAAATTTAGTATAAAATTTTACCAGTGGGCAAATCGCTGTTTTCTGGTCTTTCAGTCATTTCTTGAAAACGTTTGAAGAACTTTATCTAAATAAAAATGAGATTTCATTGCATGCGAAGTAAATGAGAATTATGAAAATAAGTTTTGCAATTATACAATGCAATTTTGAAGCATAATTATTAACAAATTAATTTTGGGAAAAGATCGTCAAATCTTATACAAGATAATAAGATAAGTTAATAAAAGTCAATTAATATTCTTAATAAAAGTTAAATTTACAATAACACTTCAAAAATACAATTAAAAGTATCGTGTCATGGCACTGAGATCGAAATATTTCAACATGGTCACGCAAAGATGACACTATCACCAATATGTAGAAATATTTTACAGATCAATAAAAAAAAAAAAAAAAAGTCTGTTCCTGAAAATTTACGACTTGGTTTTAAATTAGCCAAGTCTTCAAACTCTATGTAGCCCCAAAATTATCAACAAGAATGTTAATTTCTTTTCTCTAGGGTTTAACAGTCGACAATCAAAAGGAAACAAAGATTATCAAGACAAGAATTAGAAAAATAATTAGAGTTCCAAATTTTATTAAGAGCAAGAAGTTTGTCTTTAAAAAGTATTCATTCATGATTTAAAAAAAAAAAAATTAAGTTATTATTTATTTATTCACTATTGTAAAATTATTTTATTAGAACTGCAATTCTTACTTCTTATTTTTAAGCCTTAACAAAGAAAATGCGCGTTTGCAAACACGCGTTTTTTTTTTTTTCCCCAATGTCATTCGATTGCACAAAAACTTTAGTAAAGTTAAATAAACTGAATTCAACATCAGTGTATAAGAAATTGGATTTTTTGTTTCCTTCCAAAAAAATTTAAAATATTCTCACTATTGCGCCATGTTTTGCACTTTCCTTATGATCGCATCCCAGAGTTTTGAAAAACCACACTGTTACAACGTCTTCATCATTGTGTTGAGTGCTTACATTTACCCCAGCCGAGCATTAAATGAATATGAAAAAAATAAGCTTAAAAGATATTTTTATTATGTTTCTCGTAATCGCGTAAGATAATTCCATATCAGAAAAAAAAAAAAATCTATATATTATTTACTTACTTAAAAGACTTCCTTATCAGCAGAGATAAACTCACCTTTCGAAAAAGAAGGTGTTTTTTGTACCCCAGTGTTTTGAGACGTGTGCTCGCGAATGCTGCTCTATCTCAGTTTATGCAAAACGGAGAAATTTTTCTGTTTCCCTCTCTTCTGCTCCTCAGAATGAATCCAATAAACGGAACCGGAATGAAGAATCTGGCTGGCGAAAAAGGAAACAAATATGTGTGTGTGTGTGTGCAGTGGGAAATGTCACAGTGCAGCATTTGTCCTCGCAGATAATCTCCGACAACTCCAGAACGCATTGTTGTTGGCAAGTGACAAATTGCTGGCTAACTAGAGCATGATTTGCAACACTTTGAATGTTGTATCAGCGCCCCACTGAAGGTCTGCACCCTTAATGCAATGTGGCATTTCGTGTGGGACGGTCGCGTACTTATCATAACAGTTGCTGCTACAGTTGTTGTACGTGCACAAGCGTGAAAGAGTTCCCATAAAAAAAGAGGGGAATATTTCTGGTTATTGTAATGAACATAGCAAGAGCGGTCTGACTTGAATGGAAATGCCGTAGACATGATACGAAAAACTTGAAATTTGTCTTTCAGGTGGCACCTTTTCTTCGATATCATTATTTTCACAACAAATCATTGGTGAGGCGAGTGTCATTCTTACTTTGCAGAGCGCATCTTGCAGCCACGATTTTCCGATGTCTCGGCTTTATGAAGCAGTGGTGGAAGCACAGGTACAGGACGCACATAGTGCTCATTGGCCTACCAATGAGTACTCTGCCAACAATAATAAAAACGCATCGGACATCATGAAAAAATTAAAAACTGTCAAAGTTTGTCCCGCAAAAGACAACAAATTGAAGAATTTCCTGGCTTGGAGGAGTGCTTACTTAAATGGTTTAAGCAGTGTCGGAACCAAAAAAATCAGTGTCAGTGGACCACTGTTACAGGAAAAAGCCGAAATGTACTCTAAATCACTGAGACTGGCTAATTTCAGGGCCAGTAACGGATGGCTAGAAAAGTTCAAAAGGAGGCATGAAAGTGTGTGGAGAAAGTGCAAATGTCAACATTGAAACCTGTGACAAAGGGAAAAGCGAATTGCAAGGCTTGTTACATGGTTATAAACATGACAATATCTTCAATGCTGAAAAAACAAAACTGTTCTTTAAATGTCTTTTGATAAGACTCTAACTTTTAAAAATGATCGATGCCATGGTGGGAAGCATAGCAAGGAACGTTTGACTATTTTGCTCGCAGCAAACATGTTGGGCACAGAAAAACCCTCTCTATTAGTCATCGGAAAAGCTAAGAAACCTAGTTGTTTTCAAGATGTAAATCAGTAGCTTTGAAATATGAAGCAAATACAATTGTACGGCACATAATGATATTTCACAAACAAAAGCAGTTAAAATCCAATATCTATCTGCCAATACCACATCAAAATTACAGCCTATGGAGCAAGGCATCATTAAAAACTTCAAAGCCCGGAAATACCGGAAAGTAGTCAAGAACATGTTGGATAATATGGAAGAAGATAAGAATTTTACTATAAATGTATTGCAAGCCATGAGAATGGTTGACAAAGCTTAGCGAAATGTAACTGCAACTACTATAAAAAACTGTTATGTACACTTTGGTTTTCCATTGTCATCACCAGAAGAAGCTGAAGTAGAAGTTATTTCTATCCAGCCTCCTGCAGAATGAGATACAGTGGTATCTGAAACAGGAATATGTTTCGAGGACTTCGTTACATGCAATGACGGAGTTATTACTGCTGGCACATTATCTGATGACGAAATTATCGACTCAGAAAACTGAAACTAATGATTTAGATGACATAGAAGACTCCAATAATATAACATGGGTTTCCATCAAAGAGGCAAGAACAGCATTAAACGTTGTACGGAATTTCATAGAGTAAACTAGCAACTCGAAAGAAAAAGAGTTTTCTGCTCTTTATAGGTTAAATAATGCTATAGACAGAGAACGACCGAATTGTCTAAAGCAAAAAAAAAAAAAATAACTGATTTTTTTAAATATATAATATTTTTAATTTTAAGGTTGTTATTTTGATTTTTATTGTAGTACATAATATAACTTTTAAGTTTCAAATAAACATGTTTATTACCTCTGTAACTTGAATTTTTATTTATTTTAACTCTCTAACTCAAAATAAGTTAGAAAGAATCTAAACCTCTATACAAGTCGAATATTTCCTTACACAATCAGTGTTAGTCGAAATCCTCCATAAGTCGAAGAGATTGCAGAGCTTCTACTGTATATAATGATTCTTTTTTAAAAATAATTTAGTTGAAAATGAAATTTCTGTATAACATGTTTTATTGTAAAAAAAATTATATTCTAATAAATGTTTCATTTTCATATTCTGAATAAATAGAAATAAACCATCTTAAAGTTAATAAATTATAAAATAAATCAGTCAAAATAAGTCAAATTTACTTAGAAATCATTTGTAATTCATCAATTTTATAAGATACCATATTATAAAAATGTTCTAATATTTTAACAATTTTCAGATCCATTGAAAAGACAAGATATGTATAATGACTATTCAACTATCATTGAAAATCAACCCGAAGAATCACCTTTTATTGGTTCTTATGTAACTGTATGTTAAATTTCTTTATGTATATATTATTTTTAACCATGTTTATTTCACTAAACAAACTTTTTTTAGATTTTGACTATTTCTTAACTATCTAACACTAATCAGGGCTGCTTATTGTATTAATATTTTATATTTCTCCCTTAATTAATAGATTTACTTGACTAAGCATTCTTCCGTATACATCTAAAAAATTACTTCTTTTAATTGATGATTAGGGCTCCAATAATAGTAATTCCATAAAAAAAAAAATTAAGTTGTATTTGTGACATTTCCTTTAGAAATTTTGTTTTAGGAATTCCTATACATATTTATTAGAAATGAGGCAGTTAGGCTAATCGGCAATAAATGAGCCTAATAAAATAATGTCAATTTTTATTTTTAAAGCATGTGTTGAAAAAATAATTTGTCATCATTCATCATTAGCAAACTATAGCTAAAAATTAAGATTTTTAATTTTATTTCTAAAGCTGTTTCATACTAGTCGTGCTTTTGTTACTTATACCTTATCAAGTTTGTATACTGGATATTTTGTTTTATTGGCGCTATCAAATTAAAATTTTTTTCATTGGGAAGTTTTCTTGCATGTGTGTACATGCAAGACATCATGGTTTAATTTTTATCATTAAAACAAACTTATGTGGAGTTATAGTAAATTTATTCATTGTGTTTGACTGATGACTGAATTTACTAAGAATCTAAATAATCTCAATCTAAACAAGACATTTATGAATACTACATTTTGTACATACTTATTTTCAATTTTTTTAAAATTGATTAGCTTGGCCTTTTGTTTTTGAAATTGTCTTACCCATTTCATATAGGTTCCTTTAGACTAATGTAATTATATTTTTAGATTTCTGATAATGTAGCTGAAAGAGAAATGAATGATCTATGGAATTACCAGTTGTTTCATGGTGATCAAAAGTATGATGAAGGTAAAATTTCCTTGCAAATTTCTTATGAACGAATTTTAGCATGTGCTTTTCCTAATACATCTCATTTCTTTTCTGGAAACATTTCAGATGAAGTGATGACTGAAATAATAAAAGGAACTGGCAAAAAACCATATGTAATGTGTTGTAAATGAGTGTAGTTGGATTGAGGCATATGTTGGAGAAGTCACAGTTTTATTGACACACGCACAAACACCACATATGTACAGTTAGACACATAAGAATAATTAACATATTTAAAGTAAAAGACGGATAATTATAGCTCGTGGAAGGACTTCCTTTTTGAGCCGGAACTCTCGGCTAAGTGCAGGGTGCGCAAAGAAGTGCAGGGTTGCACTAAATTTACTTCCCTGCCCGTGTGAGAGTTTTAGCCAGGCTCAACTCATGCGCAAAGGTTGTGCTAAATATATTTTTCTCTCTGGGTAAGAAACTGTGAACCAACTAAACTCAGCTTGAAGCGCATGGTTGTACTATATTTCCTCTCCGGTGAGAGTCTGGAGGACGACTAACCGTTTCACCTGATTGCCCTTTTTCTCTTGCCAGTGTGCAGAAGGAAGCATGGTTACATCAATAATTAGAATTTGTATTGATTCTGTCTGGCAAATTCTCTTTCGATAGATACACTTGTAGTTTTTTTTTACAAGCTGTATGTATTTTCACATGCAAATTGCCTTCTTTCTATGCAAATATTTTTTGAAAAATATTAGAAAATTTACTAGAGTAGAAAATACTAAACATAACTCGAAGTAGCTGCTACGAATATTTTACAGAATCAAAAATATTTAACCCATCAGTTCCCATTTATCAAAACTTCCTTTAATGCTCAATTCTTTAAATCAAAGAATAATCTATTTCAGAAGCGATTCGTAACTTGTATACAATACAATACAACACAATATTATATTTTAATAAGAGTCAGCAAACAGCTATGAAAAATGAAAAAAAGAAAGGAGTATAGACGCGAACAATTCATTCAATTCACAGACTATTCATCTTGAATTTTGTTCCAAAAATCATATTATTTTAGTCGCTTTAATTAAATATTTTTTCTAACGATATTTCCTCTGTTTATTAAATTTCTTCATTCACATCTAGTTTTTCTATTAAATCGACATTAAAGTATTATTCAGTGAAATGTGACTAAATAGATTTAAAAAATCTTCGTTGGAAAAAACAATTGATTCTGAAGATTTGAAAGTGGACGTTTTGGCCCTGTGGCATTCCGGGAGAAAGGTTCAGTTGGCCTACAGACTCTCACCAGAAAAGGAAGTATCTGAGTCTTCATCGACCCTTTTAATTTCCACACTGGTTTGAAAAGGGATAGCAAGACCAACCTGAGAAGCATGTCATCTTCGTTTAATAGAAGCTTATTAAAAATACACTAGGTTTCTCCACACATGTTTTATGCACGTCCCAAATGTTCCAGCAAGGTTTTATACTTGTTTCATAGGTAGCTCTCGTTTCCGGTCCTCATGTAGAGTCTTGGTGGTTCTCCATCTGTGTATGCATCATTGTCACTTAGAGATCCCAGTTCTGAGTTTCCATTCCAGCCTGGATTCCAAGTGAACCGGTACTTCTTCCCGGTACCGTTGTCTGGCAAAGTTTACAAAATATCACCAGTATGGATCTCTGAGTGTCTAGTTTGGTTTCGTGATGCCACTGTGTTGCCTTGGTGTAAGAGATGCTGTAGCTATTTAAAACCCCCGTCATTTTCTGTTTAAAGTCAGGTCCAACCTTCATGTTGCTCTAGTGTATCGCATGTAATTTCTCTGTGAAAACAACTTTTTAAGGACTTTAGGTTTGTATGTTTGGAACATGTTGCAGCAGTATATATTACTGCAATATCCTTTATTACAAATACAGGCTTTGTCTGCTGTAGGTAATTTTTGCTAAGTGTTCGGTGCTCACGCCTACGCGAAAGGATACCCCCTAGCGGAGAAAAAAAGTGTATGTATGCGCATGCGCCTGAGTGAG